>JAPYXV010000080.1:18886-32826 GCA_028533065.1 Trachops cirrhosus | reverse complement strand
ATCAAGTGCTTCTCAGATAAGGTCAAGTTCATGGAGTTCATCATCACCAAGCCCTTATTTTATGAAATGTTAAAGGGACTTATCTAAGAAAAAGAAGATAAAAAACGTGTAGTAAAATGACAGCAAACTCACAACTATTAACAACCACACCTAAAACAAAAACAAGAAGAAACTAAGCAAACAACCAGAACAGGAACAGAACCACAGAAATGGAGATCACATGGAGGATTAGCAACAGGGGAGGGGGAGCGGGGGGAAAAGATATAGAGAGTAAGTAGCATAGATGATAGGTAGAAAATAGATGGAAGAGGGTAAGAATAGTAGGAGAAATGCAGAAGCTAAAGAACTTACGACACATGGACATCAACTAAAGAGGGGGAATGTGGGTGGGAGAGGGTGTGCAGGGTGGAGGGGAGTGAAGGGGGGTAATGGGACAACTGTAATAGCATAATCAATAAAATATATTTAAAAAAAAAAAGAACCAGTCAGAAATGAAGGCTACACTAACTGGAATGAAGAATAATTTATAGGGAATCAACAGTAGAGTAGATAAAGCCAAGAATCAAATCAGCTAGTTGGAATACAAAGAAGCAAAAAACACCCTCCCTTACTGGAAGATTCTATTTTAAAAATTAGCAAGGTTTAGAAAGCAAAAGCATGTTACATGTCCCCAGTCACCTCCAAAGATGCTCAGATGTTCGATGGGCTGTCTTCTGGACCTCACCATTGTGTCTATGTCTTGCTGGGGTCACCCTGTAGATCCTCATGTGCAAGTGTAAGCATTCCCCCGGTGGACATGGAAGCCTGCTGGGTGTCCAGAGCTGTTGGTGGGCTATTGCTGGGCGACTGGAGGGCCACTCCTCAGACACCTGTGCTGACACTCTGGCTGACTTCCCCGCTGGTTTGCAGATACCACCAAGGGTCAAAGCAGGAAAAAGACCTACATCTCTTTTGATAGCACATGCTGCCTACTTTTTCTTGGGACTCTGCAGAGCCAGATGCCCACCCCGTGCTGGCCCAGGCCCAGATTCCTCTGACATTTTGCTTATGAGGGGTGGGAGCAGTTAGCATCTTTTCTACATTGAGGGACTCTCCAGGAGGGGAAAACCTCCTTTTCTCTACTTTCTTAGGTTCAATGGCCAGCGCCCTGCAAACTGACAAGAGAGACTCCCAGGAGACAACGAGTGATTTTACCTGCCTCGAAAATGAAATGAAAATTCCAGACAGCAGTCAAAGATTATTTACCATTTTCATGGAGAAATGACAAGACAAAGGAAAAGGATTTTGAGCCTCAAGGGGCAGAGTTGTAGGCAGGGAAATTTATTCAGTAGTTTGCTATGCTGACCTGGGTTGATGAGAGTCTCCAGTTCTGTCTGGTAATCCAGGGTCAGTCTGCCCTTCCCAGTAGGAATGGGGATTGGGGTCCCTGAATAAAGGAAAATTTAGACCCTGCCTTTCACAAGGAGGGGAGGGTGAGATAACTTTTTCTGAGATCTTTAGTTCTCTGTTGGCTTCAGCTCCAAACAGCCTTGGCCAAGCTGGCATGTTGTGGAGTAGGTTATTTGATCCCCTCTGAGACCAACATCAAGTTCCTTCCTCTAAGCCTGTGGCTTCCAGAGGCCTGTCTGCCATTCTGTGTAGTTTGTTCCCAGGGGACAGGCTTCCCCCATGCTGGCTTCTTCCTAGCAGCATAGCCACGTGGGGACCCCTTTAAATGCAGCATTGAGGCCACACCCCAGACCAACACAGACAGAATGTATACTTTTGCCCATATTTCCAAGCGAGTCATAGGTGTGGAGTTTGAAAAGCCCTGTTTCAAACTCCCAGTTTCAACTGTGGTGAGGTTGTCAGTGACGTGGGCCGTGAAAGGTTCACAAAGAGAAAAAATGTGTAGAGAATAAAGTTTCTATTCACTGTCCAAGAAAGGAGAGGGGCATGGTGTGTAGAGATTATACCACCATTGAGGGGTGGGGGCTTTCATCTTTTATTGGATTATAATTGGATTAAAAAATGGGAGGGGGTTGCTGTTGTTTGGCCCTTGGGCTAACACGAGGCTGCAGTTCGTTCCAAAGTTATCTTCCTCCTGTGACTATAGGGAGCAATTAGTTCTGTTCTTGCTTCCAGCATTTTCCTTTCCTGAGGACAAGCTTAGAAGACAAGCAGTGTTTAACAAGGTCATAGGCCTGCTAGGCTAATGGTACCACAATAGCAAATGGGGCTGGCTTTGTCTTTTGACACTGTAGACTTTTTTTTTTTTTTGCTTTATTGTTTCTCAATTATCAACTAGACATTTTTGAAATATTCTACTTACTTATTTTTAACTTTTTCTTTGGAATTTATTTCAAGCCTGGGGAAGTTACAAGAATAGTACAGAGCCCTGTCTGGTGTGGCTCAGTGGATTGAGCACCGGCCTGGGAACCAAAGGGTCGGTGGTTCTATTCCCAGTCAGGGCACATGCCTGGGTTGCGGACCACATCCCCAGTAGAGGGCGCACAAGAGGCTACCACACATTGATGTTTCCCTCTTCTCTCTCCCTTTCCCTCTCTCTAAAAGTAAATAAACAAAATATTTTTTTAAAAAAGACTAGTATAGAAATTTCCAAATACCCTTCACTGTTATTTCCCTATATTTGTTCTCTTTCCCTTTCCCTGTCTCACCTCCTGTCCCTACACACCATTTTTTCCTGAATTTTTAGAGAGTGAGGTGCAAGCTTTGTGCTCCTCTATTAAGACAGAGGTATATTTTCTAAAAGCTAGGACAGTTGCTTACCTAACCACAATACAGCAGGTTCTAGAATATAGCTTTCAGTGTCCTTTCATTACAGCATTAAGGAGGGAAAAAGTCAGTTCCTGGCTGGGGACAGGGCCACCTGCTGTCTGTGTAGAGTTGGCCATTCTCCCCACGTCTGTGTGGGCTTCCTCTAGGGTCTCCAGTTTCCTTCCTTGTCCCAAAGATACGCACAAGGGCCACTCGTGTGCCTCCCTCGTTTGGTCTGAGTGTGGGTGTAGGCAGCTGTGAGTGCCCAGGTGTCCTGTCCAGGCCAGGTCCTGCCTGTGCCCTGAGCCACTCAGCGAGGCTACTGCCCCCACGACCCTGAAGAGGAATCAGCATGTGGGGAAATTGTTTTCTTAACATGTTCGTACTAATCTTAAATGTCTGTTGGCTCACATTTATTTCAAGGTTTGATGGGAGAAGTGTTTTGGGTCTTCATTTAGAAGTTTGGTGATGTTTTTGTGACTAGAAATATGCTTTAGGAACTTGGTCTAGTTTATATCAATTAGCCTCTGATCAAATTGGTTTCCTTATTTGTTCTTTTGCGTAAAGTCATGGTTTACAAGAACCTATCGTTAGCGTTAAATGGGGACTTACTGTGCATTTGTCACATTCTGGAAATGTAACGTTTAAACAATACATTCCAAGTTGTGCTCTCGTTTTGTTATCCTACCTCCAGTGTTTCCTCCTTGAGTTTCTTTCCCTTTTTGCTGTGGCACCGGTAACTCTGGAGAGTAAGGCTAGACTGCAGTCAGGTTTAACTCACTGAGGTTCAGGTCCCACATTTCGGCAGCAGTGCCAGGCTGGTTGTGTCCTTCCCAGGGTGGCATCGAAGTGGTGTGCCCCATAGGGGTCCTGTCAGTGCTGGGCACCAGAGTAAGGTTCTTAGGTAATTTTTAATATGGCATATATAGAAATCGGGTGTGATTGTTCTATAAGTATATGTTAACATTGTTTTGTTTTGTTTTGTTTAAGTTTTATTTATTTTTAGAGAGGGGAAGAGAGGGAAACATCAACGTGTGGTTGCCTCTTGCACACTCTGCACTGGGGACCTGGCCTGAAACCCAGGCCTGTGCCCTGACTGGGTATCAAACTGGTGACTCGTTGATTCTCAGGCCAGCACTCAGTCCACTGAGCCATACCAACCAGGGCAACATTGTTTTATTTTATTAAAAATTTTTATTTATTGATTTGAGAGAGGTGGGAGAGAAAGACAGATATCGGTCTGTTGTTTTACATATTTATGTATTCTTTGGTTGATTCATGTATGTGCCCAGACCAGACATTGAACCCACAACCTTGGATTATCGGGACAACTCTGTAACTAGCTGAGCTACTTGGCCAGGGCAGCATTGTTTTTAATCTTCACCAAAATGATGAATGGAAATGGTGTCTACAGTTTTACTTTTTAAACAGATTTTGAGCTGTAAGTTGTATATAACACACCTGTTTAAATGCAAAGTGTAGAGCGTTTTTCAAAAGTATCTGCATTGAGTACCAGTACCCTAGTCAAGATACAGAGCATCCCCAACACCCTGAATTTCTCTTGTGCCCCTTGTAGTGAAGCTGGGCTCTCGTGCCCAGGCCAACACTGACCTCCTTTTTGTCTCAGTAGATTCACTCTTGTCTAGTTTCATGCAAATAGAGTCATGTGGGTCGCCACATCTTGAGTCAGGCTTCTCTTACTCAGCCCAGCAATTTAAGCATCCTTCTCTCTGTGTGTTTCAGCGGTTTCTTCCTTTTTCATTGCTGAATAGTACTCCACTGCACAACCATAGCACAGGTGGGTTAACCACTGACCAACTGGTCATAAGTATTGGGTTTGCTATAATTTTTGCCTGCTGTGAATGAAGTGCCTGTGAATGTTCACATGTAAGTCTTTCTGTGGACAAATGTTTTCATTTCGAAGGTAGGGGCCTTGGACGGAGGCTGTCGTAGGGTCAGCCAGCATGTGGCTGTGGCTGTTGTGCATAGTGCTCACCACTCACTGTGTCTCAGGCACGTCACATCTTCACCACCCTTTGGTGTTATTTTTTTACAAAAGCACATTCTGGCTATTGAGGGGAGATATGTAATTGTAGTTTAATTTAGCATTCCCTGTTGACTAATGAAGTTGAACATCTTTTCATCTGCTGTGGGTCATTTATGTGTTGTTTGGGAAGTGTCCACATACTTTGCCTATTTACTGGGTCGCTTGTCTTACTGTGTTTTAAAAGCTTTTAAAAATATCTATATTGTGGATAGAAGTCCTGTGTTGGATGTGCGTATTGGGAATATTTTCTTCCATTCTATGGCTTGCCCTTTCATTATTTTCATGATGTTGTTTAAAGATTAAACATTTTTAACTTTGATGAGGTCCAGTTTATTGATTTTTTTTTTATCACTTACACTTTTTGTGTCCTAACAAATCTTTGTCTACCTCAAGTTCACAAAGGATTTTTTTCTGGAAGTTTTATAGTTGTAGAAGTTATTTTTTGCATATGATACAAGGTATATAGGGTTCCTTTCTCTTCCCCTGCCCCCATGTTGATATTTGCTTGTCTGTCACCATTCACTGAAAAGATTTTCCTTTTGCCTTTTGAATTCCTTGGCGCCCTTGCCAAAAATCAGTTGTCCACATGTGTCTGAGAATTTGGACCCAACCTCAATTAAGCTTTGTTTTTATTCTTTACTCCAATATCACTGTAACAGGAGTATGTTTTGAGGCTGGTTACTGTGAGTTCTCCATCTTTCAAAATTCTTTGGGCTGCTTCTAAGTGATTTGCTTGTGCATATACACTTTAGAATCTTCCTGAAGTTTTTGCTTGGGATTGCACTGAATCTATAGCGCATGGTGGGCCATATTGACATCTTGTTAAATCCTTCATTTCTTTGTTCTCAGTGTTCATTTGAGGAACATGTTTTATGAACATTTTTCTTAAGAATTCATGGTTTTTGATGCTATTGTAAACGGTCTGTTTTTTAAAAATATTTCATTGTCTAGTTGTTTATATAGAAACAGTGAAATACAATTGGTTTTTGTTACACTGACTTTCTATCCAGAAACTTTGTTAATTTTACTTACTAGTACAGTAGCTTTTCTGAAGATTCCAGAGGATTTTCTGATTGGGTTGTGGGAATTTTAGCTTCTAGGCCAAGGTGTTTAAAGTGTTTCTAATACATATTTATGTATAATGACAAGATGATTGTTGAAATTTCATCACCTTTCTTTTTTAATGTTTATCAAAGCAATGATTGATAATTGTATTTTAGCCGTGACCAAGGGTGGCTCAGGGTCACGGGGCCAATTCCCAGTCAGGCATGTACCTGGGTTTCAGGTTTGATCCATTCCCAGTCGGGTACATGCGAGAGGCAACCAATTGACGATTCTCTTGCACATTGATGTGTTTCTCTCCCTCTCTTTCCCTCCCTTCCTTTCTCTCTAAAAATAAATAAATAAAATCTAAAAAAATATAATAGTGTTTTATATTCATATTTTTATGTACTAATGAATGTGAGCTTTTCATATATTTTAATACTTGCTCTCTTGCTCTCCTTCTTTTTTCATTGACATGAAAGGTTCTTCCACGTGTCCTAAGGGCTCTGTGTATCCCAGTCCTCCCTCTCTACCCCTCATGAGTGTGTATGTCTGTTCTCTGTGTCGTTGGCCTTTCAGTCTCCCTCGTGCTGTTTCATCACTGCAGGCATTTATAATTTTTGTGTGAACATCTGCCCGTTGCTCTTCTTCTGGTCCCTCTCTATTTTTAATCTCTGATACCCATTTTTTTTCCTTTCGATATATTAGGGTTTTTTTTTTAAAGATTTTATTCATTTATCTTTAGAGGGGAAGGGAAGGAGAGAGGGAGAGAAATATCAATGTATGGTTGCTTCCTGTGCATTCCCTGCTGGGAACTGGCCTGCAACCCAGGCATGTGCCCTGACTGGGAATCGAACTGTGATTTCTTGGTTCACAGGCCTGCGCTCAATCCACTGAGCCACACCAGCCAGGACTCGATATATTAGGGTTTTTATTTTTATAATAGTTGTGAACAAGGATCAGAATCTAGTTTTATTTCTGAATAGTCAACCAACTATATCAGATACATTCAACCAACTATATCAGATAAAAGTCATCTCTCCAATGGTTACTAGTGATGTATTTTTTCTTATAGATTAAACTTTTATGTGTACCAAAATAATTTGGTTTCTGGACTTTTATTTGTCTTTTGTGTTGGTCTATTTTTGTTACAAAACCACATTTCCAATTTTGTAGCTTTTTAATCAAAATTGTCACCATTCTAATTTGGTAAACACTTTCTTGCAGTTTGTCCTATCTTGTAATATTGCTGATTAATGAGGTATATCTACAATTTAAAACAAGCTGGTTAAAAAATAGGAAAAGCAACCCATTAGAAAATAGAAAAATGAGCAAGGACTAGGAACAAGGGTCTCAAAGAAGAAAAAAGCCCATTGGCTAATGAACCCATAAAGGGATTTTCATCGAGGAAAGGGCAGTTCCAGGACTGTGGGACCTGCGCTGCATTCCCGCCGAGGGGCCAGAATCTTCGACCTTGGACAGCCCCAGTGCTGGTGGAGGCAGTGTTTCCTGTCAGTGGGCACATTTCCCCAGTGGTCAGTAACTCTCCTGCCCTGGAACCGCACTTGTACATTTGGGGAGACAGACGAGAGTTCACTGAACCGTTGCTGGCAACAGCAAAGTATAGCCGGTCCCGAGCTACCATGGTAGGAAAGTGATAGGCATTTAGTAGAAACTACTTTAAATTTTGGATTTACATGTTTTTCGGGCAAGCCATGTACAGAAGGATGCTCTCTCATGATGCTGGAAGTACAGTGAGCACAGCCAGTCAGCCGCACGAGCCCGAGGGCCAGCAGCCCGTTCTTTGCAGTGTGGTATTACATGCATTTTGAATTTAGGATGTTTTCAACTTACGATGGTTTATTGGGATATAAAACCCTATCTGGGTCGAGGAACATCTGTACTGGGAAAAACCTAAACGTTATTGACAAAAGAATGGGTAAAATCACCACACTGAAATCCTACACATCAGTTTAGGTCAATGAACTGGACCTACGTAGATGTATATGAATAAACCTTAAACAGAAGTTCAACATTTAAAAACATATGAAACAGTGCTTTGAAGACATTTCAAGCTGTATTCAGAGGTAACTGGAGTTTAAAAGATATGCACTGAATAGAAACACCAAACCCAGTCAGCAGCCTTCCTCTGGGAGGGTCTGGAGGTGGGGCTGTGGGCAAGGGAAACTCAGAGATCAGCCGCAGCGCCTGGGACCCACCCACCTTGCCCTTCCAAAGAAAACAAGAAGCAAAGACTAACCTGTTTATAGTTTTTGTATCTTAGAGACAAGCACATGAGTATTTCGTTTCAATCAGGGTAAGTCTTCAGACACTGGAGAAGGGCAGGAAGAAGCCTGACGCGTGACTCCACCAGTGTGTTCTGCACTCTTTACGTGCACTTTGCCTACATCCCTGATGATTTCCTAGGAAAATGTCCTGGAAGTGGAAGTACTGATTCATAGGATGTACTTCTGTTACTTTCTCCCAAAACTGCTCAGAAATTTTCTCAAGGACCCAGGGGAGCATTACACTTAATCTCATTTTTTTCTGATGGGAAGCATATGACTGTTGTCACGGAGACATGAAACTGTTGAATTTCACTTGTATACCTGATGATTGACATTTAAGGACCCAATTTATGTTGAACAAGATTTCTAAGGCCCATTAGAGAGCTTTCACCCAGCAGTACCCAATCCTGACTTCTTGTCACAGTCACCTGTGGGGGTCTTCATAATTTTTTTCCTTGAAAAGGTACTATGTCATAGTTCAAAAGACACTAAATGGTCTTATTGAACCCATGTTGAATTATTCTAATGTAGAGCAGTTTCTAGACCATTTGGACTAGAACTGTTGTTCTATGTCACATGGGGCTGTAGAAGACTCACACAGACGCTTGTTGGGGTAATGTATTGTGATACCTGCAAGTCCCCAGTGACCTGGGGGATGAGTAGCATGCCCACCATCCTATATGAATGACTGAGAATGTGACAAGTAGGGGAGCCAGGAACTCGGTGAGTCTATTTGAAGTCTCTTTGACTCTGTGCCCTTTGTGCCCATTGTTCTGCTGTCTGCTATCTCCGGGTGAATGTGGAAAGAAGTGTGCGTATGGGGGAGGAGGCCAAGGCACCAGGGGACATCCGCTGAAACTGTCCTTTCCCAACCCTGTCTCCCTGCCTACACACCTGATCCCAGCCCAGCACAGCCATCGAGTAAGTGGTGATGGTCTAGAGCAGCGACTTTCAACCTTTTCCACCTCAGGGCACACGTATACTAATTACTAAATTCTATGGCACACCAAAAATATATTTTTTACTGATCTGACAAAAAAAAGTAAGTACATTTTTCATTCATTCATACTGGATGACTATTTTGCATTGGCTGTTGTCATTTTTTTATTTGACAATCTGAGGGGAAAGAGGTCAGTGCCCGTGATTTAGGTAGTTCATGTTTTAAATATTCATATGGCACACTGGTTGAAAATCGCTGGTCTAGAGTTAGGCAGATATGAGGACATGTATGTACAGTATTATGAACTTCTTAATTTTTTAAACATGTTTATTATACAATATTATATGGGTTGTACTTTTCCCCTAAAATTTTATTTTGAAGTCCTTTCTAATGGATTGTATAAAGGAATTATTTTTCATAATCTAAGATGGGATTTTATTTTACATGCTCTGTATTGCAGAAGGCAGGTGCCTTGTTAAGCCAATACCCAGGGAATGTATTTGCAGACAGCGCCCCACCCGCTTGTCGGAGTGACACAAGTCGCTGACATGCTCAGCAGAGACACACTGTGTGTGTGTTCTTCCGGGTCAGACTGTGAACAGAAGTGTCTGCTCCACCAGGGCTTCTCCGTCCTTCACATCTTCCTTCTCCCAGATATTCTTTCAAGTAATCAAGGTTCCAGATTAATTTTTCAATGACATCTTTTGTTATCAGTCTATTGTCACATTAATATTTATAGAAGGTTTGAAATCCTAATGCTTCATGCTTCAGTGGGCAGAGATCTGTATTTTCATTTTGTAAGGGACTTTTTTATTTTTAGCATCTCCTGGTATTATATGGGCATCCCACCATTCTTTAAATTAAGATTCATTTGACACATTCCCTTGGTGGGTGACTTGAAGTGTCAGAGAAGCCTCCCAGCTGCACCTAACCCCAGGTCCCACTGTGAAGCTGCTGGCCGTTCTGTGTGTTGGGCAGCCCCAGGCACCGTGTGCATAGGTGCTTCCCATGTGACACGCCCCTCAGAGGGCTTCCTCAATGCAGAGAGGCCCATGTTCCTTCCCATAGGAGTGCTCGGCCTGGTAGGATGTCCTGGGCTTAGTCACCACTCTGGTGATGGGCAGAGACAGCTTGTCTTCAGCCTCTGTTATCTATGATCATCAATGCTGCCATGAAGGGGCTTGTACAGACAAACCCTAAAAATGGAGCGTCGCCTCGCCGGCAGGGTGCCCAGGTAACATGATGGCCACAGTCCTCGAGGTGGGCCTGGGACTGTGCGTATGTGTGCTGCCGGCACTGAGCAGCAGAGCCTTTCTCTGCACACCTCTGGCCACTGCTAAGTCCTCTCAGTTCAGATTTGGCCAAACCTGGTAGGAACAAGGTGGATCCTAGGGAGCAGCCCTCTGCGATCTCCCTAGCACGCATACATCGCAGGGATGTGCGTGCCCTCAGCCCCAGCTTGTCCCTGGACTGAGGCATCCGTGTTCTCCTGTGATTTCAGAAGCGGGTTTCGCCTTTCGAGGACATGATCTTCTGCTTCTCGGAAGAGGACTGGTCCCTTCTAGATCCTGCTCAGACTGGCTTCTATGGGGAGTTCATCATCGGAGAGGACTATGGGGTCTCACTGCCTCAAAGTAAGACATCCTTTGGCCCTCTCCTGAGACCAGAGACATGGAGGGCCTGCATCTGATCTTGCTCACCACCCTCCAGTGCTGACGGGAGGTCACCTGCACTCAGTCTTCCCAAGCGCATTTAGCAGAGGAGCCTTCACGTATAAATTAGACTTGGTAGCTGTTTTGCATACAAAACCAAACATAACAGGTTCCTCTGTATCAATACAGGTTCCTATTCTCTCTCTGATCCTGTGCCTCTTCACATGTGGCTCCCTAATTAATGCATGGGCCTGGAAGAGCTGCCCCAAGCCCACAGCGTCCACCTTCCCTGCCTGCTCCAGCCTTTCTGCATCTCTGCAGCCCTGCATGGCCCTCTTACTACTGTGACCTGTCCTGGGTCCTTCTAGATCCCTGAGGAAGATGTGTCCTCCCCTTTTCTGTGAACAGATGACCCAGCAGCCCAGTTGGACCTCTCCCTGGGGGATGAGAATGAGCCATGTGTTCCAGAGCTGCAGGACCTACAGGGGAAGGATGCTACCCAGATCTCCCACTTAGGTGAGTCATGATTCCACCACTGGGTGGACAGAGTAGAGTGGTAGGTGCTACTGGCCAGAGGTGGGCCACTCCTTGCCATCTCTTTGCATCCCTCTGTATACCCAGACTGTCTTGGTAGAACACGTCTTGCCTCTTCCCTGACTCCTCACAGAAAGAATGTAGGTTTTTATTTTGGCAGGTGTGGGGATTGCACTCCCTCAACCAGGTGCTCGGACACAATGGGAATATCTTTGTCCTCTGCTGTGAGTAGCACCTAGGCTGTGCTGACAAGCCAGCAGCCCCTCCACAAGTGAGGTCTCACCCTTCACAGGTCAGGTAGAGAAGGAGGGCCAGGCACAGGACCTCCAAGTGTCTCATCCTCTAGTCCTTCCACCACACACTGCGGGTGAGGAAACTCAGGCATGAGGTGCTAGGGCTTGGCTGACAACAGCACTGCTCAGCAGCAGCATTTCCCAGTCCCCCTACCCTGGGCTTTTTGTGTCACCAGAACTTGAGTTTTAACCACTCTGCCATAATACCTTGAGAAACTGCCCCTTTGAGACAAAAAGCTTCGTATAGCATCAGTGGCAGCCCACACCCCTTTCCCTACAGGAACTGGAGCCAGCACAATACAGTCAGGTGTGGCTCCCCACCTCCCCTGGAACCAGCACGTAGGCCTCTTCAGAGGCCTGCTCCCTGCCTTGTCTGCCCCAGCAGGCTCTACAGCCTGTGTCTCTGCAAAGGGCACTGGGGCCTGAGAAATCCCACCACAGAGGTGGAAATGACCAAAAGGGGTGGCAGGCACTCATTCACAGTCATGTAGACAGGGCAGAACCAGGACCCACACCAATGCCATCTAGCTTCAGAGCCCGTGTCTGTGGTGTCAGCCGTTTGTCTACAAATTCACTTTATCTACAAACACTGATCAAGGGGCTGTCCTTGGGTCACAGTCTGGCATCTGTTAAGAGGCCCCCTAGGTAGCACTGCAGCTGCACAACAAATTCACTTTTCCATTTTCTCTGGAAAGACTTTCCAAGTCTCCAGCCAATCCTGATGGAAGAAAGAGGACGACGGGAGGAGCTGCAGGTGCCAGAACTCCAGGCCTGCCAGCAGATAGCGCTTGTGCAGGGCACCTGCCCAGGTAAGGAGAGCCTGGGAAGGCATGGGGTGTACCCTATGTGTGTGTATATGAGCATGTGGTGTGAGCATATGTGCATCTGCACATGTGCAGGTGTGGTGATGGCATGTGGTACATGTGTGTACATGTCTGCTGTATGGCAGATCACATGTGTATGGTGTGTGCGATTTTTGTGTGTGTGCCATGGAAGTGTGCGCGTGTGGCATGTACATGCATGTTTGCTGTTGGGAGGGGGGCAGGGATTGAACTCTGAGGTCCCTGCCAACCCACTGATAGTCAGCTGAAGGTGCTGATTACCTTTTGCTAGGTTCTCTCCCAGCTGAGCTCCCACCTACGGCCCTCCCCTCGTCGCCTTCCCATGTAGGCTGAAGCAGGTGTGCCCTGGCGCTGCTGGCCATGTAGGAATGTGTTTCTTCCCCAAGCACAGGACCAGAATCCTGGACCAAATCTTGCACCTAAGAGCAGGGTTGTAAATGCCAAAGTGAAGGGACTCTGGAGAGCATGTGCCTCACTTGCCCTCACAGGTGGCCCACACACATTTGCACTCCAGGTCATGTTAGTAAAAGTCACCACTTCCAGAGGCAAAGACTAAAATATAACCAGCCATCTTTTTTAATATATTTTATTGATTATGCTATTACAGTTGTCCCATTTTCCCCCCTTCATTCCCCTCTACCCTGCACACCCTCTCCCACCAACATTCCCCCTCTTTAGTTGATGTCCATGTGTCATAAGTTCTTTAACTTCTACATTTCCCATACTATTCTTGCCCTCCCCCTGTCTATTTTCTACCTACCATCCATGCTACTTATTCTCCGTACCTTTCCCCCCTCTCTCCTCCTCCCACTCCCCTGTTGCTAACCCTCCATGTGATCTCCATTTCTGTGGTTCTGTTCCTGTTCTAGTTGTTTGCTTAGTTTGTTTTTGTTTTAGCTATGGTTCTTAGGTGTGGTTGTTAGTAATTGTGAGTTTGCTGTCTTTTTACTATACATGTTTTTTATCTGCTTTTTCTTAGATAAGTCCCTTTAACATTTCATAAAATAAGGGCTTGGTGATGATGAACTCCATGAACTTGACCTTATCTGAGAAGCACTTGATCTGCCCTTCCATTCTAAATGAAAGCTTTGCTGGATAGAGCAATCTTAGATGTAGGTCCTTGCCTTTCATGACTTGGAATACTTCTTTCCAGCCCCTTCTTGCCTGTAAGGTCTCTTTTGAGAAATCAGCTGACAGTCTGATGGGAACTCCTTTGTAGGTTACTGTCCCCTTATCTCTTGTTGCTTCTAGGATTCTTTCCTTCATTTTTACCTTGGGTAATGTAATTGTGATGTACCTTGGTGTGTTCCTCCTTGGGTTCAACTTCTTTGGGACTCTCTGAGCTTCCTGGACTTCCTGGAAGTCTATTTCCTTTGCCAGATTGGGGAAGTTCTCCTTCATTATTTGTTCAAATAACTTTTCCACTTGTTGCTCTTCCTCTTCTCTTTCTGGTACCCCTTTAATTTGGATGTTGGAACATTTAAAGATGTCCTGGAGGTTCCTAAGTCTCTCCTCATTTTTTTGAATTCTTAATTCTTCATTC
>JAPYXV010000080.1:0-18786 GCA_028533065.1 Trachops cirrhosus | reverse complement strand
TCCACTCTCTGTCGGATTTCAGTACCTTGTGCCACTTCCCCCCAGCAAACTGGGCCCTTCTGTTGCTAATTCCCATGTGGGTGAGCTTGTGCAGGTTCTAGAACCACGTGGGTCTCTCCAAGGACCTCTCCTGTGGGGCTGGGAGTCTCTCCCTGTGCCTCAACCCCCACAGGTGTTTTCAATCGGTGCCCCTAGCCTCTATTTCCCTGCTCTGGGACCCTGGGACTGCCTCGCTTCACAATGGCTGCCTCGCTGGGTCTGTCTGTTGCCACCCCAAGCCTGGGGTCTGCCAGCCACTGCCTGCATGCCCAGGGTCTGCCCGCCGCGGTCTTGTGCTCTTGGGATGCCTTACCCACCCCACTTTTTGTGCCTGGACCCCTCTCTGACCGGCTCCCCAACTGCCCCTCCTACTGGTCTGAATGAATGTGTCTGTTTTAACTCCTTGGTTGTCCGACTTCCATACAATTCAATTTTCTGTCAGTTCTGGTTGTTATCTTGTTTCTAAATTGTTGCTGTCCTTATTTTGGTTGTGCAAGGAGGCACAGTGTGTCTACCTACGCCTCCATCTTGCCAGCCATCTTTAATGTCCTTGTTGTTCAGGGGTTCTTCCAAGCCCCAAACCTAAGTCTCTGGTTCTTTTTTTTTTTCCTTTCTTTCTACTTAAAAAAAAAAATTTCAGTTGATACTTACCTGGCAGGGGAGATACCATGATCACGAAGGTGGCTTTCCCAAGATGAGGCTTATCCATTGCACTCCACATGTGCTGACCCCTGTGATTTCCCCAAATGTGGGAAACTTGACTGCATAATTTGTGGTGTGGGCAACTGCGTTCGCACTCTCCCCTGAAAAAAAAATAAAATAAAAATTCCAGTTGATGTAAAATATTATATTAGTCTCTGGTTCTTACTTGAACCTACTGTGTCATGGAGACTGTCCACAGCTGTGGGGACTGACTCACATACAATCTGTTTTACCCGAGATGCCTTTTGGGGCAAGATTTGTCTGTTATTATAATTGCACCCAGCACTATACAGGACTCAGTGTCATTTCTCTTCACCCCATCAGGTGTAGACAAAATGGGTTTTAGGGTTACAACAGATCCAGAAGGAAGGTGGCCCTTCCCCACACACTTGGCGCTCCCTCACCACTGGTTTTCTGAGGTGCCTGCTACAGGCCAAGGGTGGCCCCTCCCCAGGCAGAGCACAGCCAGCTCAGTGTCCTGGACAAATGCTTGCTGCTTACTACATACTGTCCCATGCGTACTTGGGGCCTCCTCCACCCTTACCTGCCCACAGCAGCCTCACACTGGACAGGATGGGTGGTAGTTACCCAGGGACTTCCAGCCACTCTCACCCTTCCTGGGCTCTGACACAGAATGCGCACCGAAATGTCCAGAAGCCCAGGTTGCCTGAGGACAGGAGAGAGGATGTCAGAGGATAGGCATTGTTTTTATTTGGGTAGCTTCTGCCACTCCCTCTGACAGCAGCTGAGGGGTCCCTGTCTCCACCTCAGTGGGGACTCATGCAGGATGCCCCCCATCCCCCACTGTCTGTCAGTTCCACGCTGACCAGCATTAAAATGCTGCCCTGAGTTGGTTTCTCTGTGGATCAGGTAGTTATTGTTTAGTTTCTATTTTTGCCTTTTCCCCCTTTACCCTGGGAAAGCTGTTTTCGACTACCCCCCAGAGTTAGGTCCTCACGAGGTTTTATGTACTGTTTCTGTACAGTACCTTCTGAAGTAGGTAGGTACTATCTCAGTCAGACTGGCTCATGGAGCAAAAGCCATTGACAGGGCAGCTGAAATAGTGCATTTCTCTCCTACAGTGTGGAGGTGGGTGAGCTTGAGACCAAGGCCCTAGCAGAGTCCGGAGTGGGGCAGGCTCTCCACCTGATGGCTGCCTTATTGCCCTGTGCTCCCCAGGCCTTGTCCCATTGTATTCTGTGTGGGGGGAGGGCTCACTCCTCACTTGTGTTCTTGCTCACTCATGCTCTTCAGCTTCAAGACATATCTAACCCTAATCACCTGAAGGCTCCACTTCCTAATACTACCTCAGAGGGAGAGGGCTTCAACCTACACATTTTGCGGGGGGGACACAAACACTCAACCTATAGTGGGTCCTCCGATGTCTCCATTTTGCCGTGGCTGTCAGACTGCAGAGCTGAGGGAGCCGAATGTGTGTCAGACCCAAGGCCTAGGCTTGAGTCCACTCTGCTAAGCAACAGTTTACTTTTTCTATGCAATCAAAATTATGGTTCTGAGTCCATTGCCTCTTATTTGCACATAGTTCCTCCCATTTTTCTTTTTTTAAAATTCATGGGTTGTTTCAGCACAGTTGTTTTTCACATTTTTTGCCCAAAATTTTATTTATTTTTAGACAGAGGGGAAGGGAGGGACAAAGAGAGGGAGAGAAATATCAATGTGTGGTTGGCTCCCATGCGCCCCCTATTGGGGACCTGGCCTGCAACCCAGGCATGTGCCCTGACTGGGAATCGAACCAGTGACCCTTTGCTTCTCAGTCGAGCGCTCAATCCACTGAGCCACACTAGCCAGGGCAGTTTTTCAGTTTTAAAATGTAATATACTAATTCATCTCCTTTTTGGTTTTATGTCTTGTAAGAAAGCCTCCTGATCATAACATGACAAAACTCTTTTATAGTGTCTGTCTTGTTTTTTTTCCCCTTGGCTTCCTGTCCTCCCTACTTCTCTCCTCTGCCCCTCAAGCTCAAGGGGAGCACCCATCATCTATTCCTAGCCCACGGGGTGCTGTCCTTGAGGAGTTTACGCCAGCCTGGCACAAGTCATGCCCAGCTTACATAGCACTGCCACAGGCTTTAGTGTCCCCAATCCTGATTGAGTTCAGTTCTCCTCACAGCCAGGGCAACTTCTCTCTCTCTCTCCTTTAAGTTTTTTCCTGTAAAACAGAAATAGGAATCAGAACTGCCTTGTTGGGTTATTGTTTGAAGATTATACAGTTTAATACATATGCAAGCACGCAGTCAGACCACAAGTCTCCACCGTTTTTCCTATTATCCTAACAGCCAATTCAGAGGATTCCCCCACTGCCCCGCACAGTCCCTTCTGAACTCATCACTGCTGAGCTGAAGCTCCCTGACTTTACTCTTTCACTGGTGTTTTGGGAACACCTCTGAATCCCACCTCATCTGGTAGGAATTATTGTGTGTGGGTGGCCCGCAGGAACACTAACGGTTGTTTATGCCCCTTTTTTAGCAATCCTACATTTGTCTTTGGCCACATTCACCAACTGGATGGAGGGCCGTTCCATGTGCACTCTGTTAGTCTCCTAGGGCTCCCACAGCACAGTGCCACAGACAGGGAGGCTCAAACAACAGCAATTGTCTTTCTCAAAATTCTGGAGGCTGGAGCTCTGAGATCTCGGTGTCAGAAGTAGGGGTGAGGTCACTCTCCTGCAGCCTCTCTTCTTGGCCTGTAGATGGCCAGCTGTCTTGTTCCTGTGCTTCCACACCGTTGTCTCTCTGCTTGTCTGTGTCCTAATCTCTTCTTGTAATAATGCTGGTTGGATTCGGGCCCACCCTAAGGATCCCATTTTAACTTAATTACCTCTGAAAGAGCTGAACTCCAGTTATCCTATTTAGGTATATGGGGTTATGACTTCAGCATAATAAGAATCTATAGGGGATGTAATTTAGCTCTTAACACTCCATACTCTGGTCCCCCAAATCCATGTCCTTCTCTCATTCAAAATACACTCACCGTCTTCCCACAGCCTCCAATGTCATAAACTATTCCAGCATCAACTCTAAGTGACCTCATTGCTTTCCTGTAGCCGGAGGTGACTTGGCATCCCCCAAGGACAGCCTGGATGAGGAGGTGACCATCGAGATCGTTCTGTCCAGCTCTGGGGACGAGGACTCCCAGCTAGGCCCCTACTGCACAGATGAGCCGCGGAGCCCCACGGGGAAGCAGCTTGGCGCCCCCACCCCGCAGCAGAATGGTGCCCCGCGTGGGGGCGAGGTGCATACCTCAGGGAAGTCCTACGTGTGCCCCAACTGTGGTAAGGTCTTCCGCTGGAGGGTCAATTTCATCCGGCACCTGCACAGCCGCAGGGAGCAGGAGAAACTGCACGAGTGCTCGGTTTGTGGGGAGCTGTTCAGTGACAGCGAGGACCTAGACGGGCACCTGGAGGCCCACGAGGCCCAGAAACCTTTCAGGTGCGGCGCCTGCGGGAAGAGCTTCCGCCTCAACTCCCACCTGCTCTGCCACAGGCGTGTCCACCTGCCGCCTTCCGGGCCCCGGCCGGTGATGGGAAGCGAGCAGGGGGCGGCAGGGCCAGACATACCACTAGCTGAGGGCAGGGCCCGGTTGAGCGCCCAGTGCTGTGACTGCGGTAAGCTGTTCCAGCGGCCTGAACACCTGGCAAGGCACCGCAGCAGCGTGCACGGCAAGGACCAGGCACGGCCCTTCCGGTGTCGGTACTGCGTCAAAACCTTCCTGCACAACTCCGACCTCCTGCGCCACCAGCGCCTACACATGAAGCGCCGCTCCAAGCAGGCGCTCAACTCCTACTGACGGAGGCCAGACTCTCCTAGGACCAGGATGGACCTGCCCCAGTTCACACCTCATCCTCCCGCCCTTTGCTCTCAGGTGGAAATGAGATAGTGGCCAATTGAGCATTTCTTCTGTTTCTGCTGTGCCAAAAAGCAGGGAGGGAAGCGTGTAACCAGCTTGGATTAGCCTGGTCTCTGGGTCCTAGAGAGCCTCGTTCAGTGCTTCCTAAGCGGGTGGAGCGACTGGGCCGCTCCAACTGCGGTCATCCCTTGGGGTCTATCCCTTGCCACAACTCACTTCATTACCAGGCAGCCCTGTTTGAACACCCGTCCCCATCCTCAGGTTCCAGGGTAACCACTTCCCATCTGAGAACAAGAAGTTGTGGGCAGGTAATGGCTAGAGAGAGGCTCTGGGGAGCAGAGCCAGGCACACCTGGCAGGCCATGTTGCCAGGCGGCCGGAGGAGCAACCGCTGTTATGCGGCATTCCTTTCAGGGTTGGAACCCCCACCCCCACCCCCAGGGTGCTGTAAGCTCCTTGTAGGGGAACTGTGTCCTACATTTATTTGTGATGGTGGCTGCTTATTAGGGATTGTGAGGTCACTGAGGGCAATACCCCATTTTAAACTATGTTGCACCCCCTGTCCAATGCCATTTCTGTGTACCCTGAAGGTCCTGGTAAGTGGTGTGGGGTGAAAACAGTTGTCATCATGTGAGAGGCACTTAAGTTCCCCTGCCTGGGCCATTGTTTCCAGGAATGGGGAACTCGGGCCCAGTGAGGAGTCTGGATGAGGGGCTGTGCAGAGCAGCCTCCTGTGAGGTCAAGCTCTGCATACACATTAACTTAGCTGCTGTTTGTATTCTTTTGCTAGAGCTGCCTTAAGAAAGTACCAAAACAGGTGGCTTAGAACAACAGAAATGTATTGTCTCATTTCTGGATGCTGAAAGTCCAAGGTCAAGGGGGCGGCATGTTGGTTCCTTTCGAGGGAGGGTTTGTTCTACGCCTCTGCTCCAGCTTCTGGGGGTTGCTGGGGGTCGATATTCCTTATAAAGCATCACCCCATCTCTGCCTTCATCTTCACGTGGTGTCCCTGTGTACATATCTGTCTCCAAATTTTTTTCCCTTTTTATAAGGACACCCGTCATATTGGACCAGGGCACCCCTGCCTACGCCGGTGTATTCCTGTCTTAACTGGCAACGTCTGTGGTGGTAACTGTATTTCTGAGAAAGGCTGCATTCTGATGCACTGTGGTCGGGACATAAATATGAATTTAGGGTGGCGGGGAGACAATCCAATCCACAACGCCAGACTGTCTTGTGGCATCCCGGATGGACAGATGAATCGGTAGACATTTGAGGTGGCTGGCTCCCCGCCCCACTGGAAGCAGCAGAGTCGTGAAAACCCGTGGCCTGGAGTTCTGGGTTGGGAGGACTGTTGCAGTGAGGCCTCCAGCCACGAAAACCATGGCCTGGTTGTCCCTGGAGGACTGGCAGTATCGGCCAGGTTCAGTATCAAGAAAGCACAGGGGCTGTGCAGTGGTGGTTGAATCACAGCTACCAGGTGTGCATTTTGTGTTATTTGTGTGTCAAGTCCATTGGCTGGCAGGCAGCCAGACTCCTTGTCACCCATGTCATTTTCACACCGAGATGCCACTGCCACAAGCCCAGTAGAAGAGCCACAGGGTTTTCTAATTCTGATGACTGTGCCTGTGTAGACATACATACACACTGAGAAGCAGTAAATGCAATAAAACTGTTAGGTCAAACCCTGGATAAGAAATAAACATTGGGGCTCATCATTTCTAAGTAGTTGGCCTCTTTTATTGATTGTCAGGGAAGGAAAAAATGAATCTTGAAGGCCAAGGGAGGGGAAATTCCAATAGAAGCCAGGCTATATATTTGCCCCACTCTCCTGCACTCTTACCCAAGAGCTTAGCCAGAACGTTATTGTCCATCTGCTTCAGACATTTGTCTAATGGAGAAACATTACCCTACTTACTGCTGTCTCACCTGTAAACCCAGATCCTAAATAAGAGAAACAATGGGGATATAGCTGCAGGAGTGGGGAACCCTGCACCCTCTGACCCAACACACCCTGGAGCCTACCTAGTCAGAAGCTCACATCACTTAGGATCCAGAAGCCCTCACGGGTGGTGTAGCTCAAACCCCAGCTCGTCCAGTTCAGGAGAAACCAGTGGGGTCACCCGCATTTGGGAAGGCTCCTCCAGGTGTCAGCTCTGACTACCTGCCCCCTCACTGGGAGGTAGCAGGCAGGTGAGCTACATCTCCACCTGCCATCGAAGTACAAACCCACATCTGAAAAGCATCTGCCCTCCCTGTTCCTTGGAGCCCTTGGCATTGTTGCCACAGTCTCATAGGTACAAAATAAAAATGCACCCACTGAACCAGGCCCACACACATCTACTTGCCGTGTAAGGTAGGGGATTCAATGATACCTAGGTTGCTCATCTTCTCAAAATAGGGATGGGCTGGGACACATGCCCTGAAAATGTTGCAGGTCAAAAAAGGGTAAAAGGGTAAGACAATCCCATCCAAGTCAAGGTGGAGCCCTTTGAACAGGTCTGTGCTCTGAGAAGAGACAGGGCCTGCCTTCAGCCCGCTGAAGGTAAATTAGAATGAGGGCTCTGGATATTTGTGATTGTTTTCCCAGAAGGTTGAGTGGGAAAGAGTATAAATTAATGTGCAAATCCGACCGGCCCATATACATCTTCAGCAAACACTGACCTGTCCAGTTGTGGTGCTGAGGATAGCTGGACCATATTTACCTTGGTTTCCCTTTCAGTCATTCACATTATTCTAGAATGGCTTGGCTAATGTCAGGACAATACCCTTTGGCCATGATCTAAAGCCTTCACCTGCAACTTCCTTTAACAACCATCTGTGCTCAAGAAGCCCAAAGTCTCACTAGGTGTGCACTCACCAAATTTGTATAAGCAGAGCCAGGTGCACCAGTGAAGGCAACCACTGAGATGGGAGCCTTGGGGCCCAGCTTTTGGAGGCAGGCTTCTGTACCTGCGGGGACTTTCACAGAGCTGCTGGTGGTGACAACAGAGACCTCTGGCTTGTACACTCTGTTTTATGAGAAAATGTTAGGCAGGTGGGCAGTCCCTGGGGCTCACAGAGGGTGAGCGCAGACTCGTGTTGCATTCAGGAAGACATGCCTGGCGCATCTCTCAACGTGTTCTCCACTGCTGTCCACCAAGGACGGAGACTCATTGTGTCCCTCTGTTTCTAAAGTCCATTCAGTGTCTGATACAAAATGGGACTTTGTTCAGTGCTGCAGAAGGCACACCTCGTCATGTCTGCCTTCCTGGGAATACTGCCTTGGCAGCTAGCTGGCCAGGTGCCAAGAAAACCCTACACAAGACAGACACCAGTTATGTGTCTCGGGGACCACTCAGGTTAATGCTGGGCTGGCTACAAACGGGGACTCCAAAGACCCCACAGGTTTCACTCTTCCCTATGATGACTTCAGTAGCTCATCTTCAGTTATGGTGAGTTTTTATGACAAAGGATAAAAGTTAGGAACAACAAAAAGGAAGGGATGAACTGGGTGAAAGAGGGGATCCAAAGGCAGAGCTTCCGTGCCCTCCATCCTGGAGTCAGGTGCAGCCACTCCCAGCCCAACTAAGCCCATCACCCTGGGCTCCACTGAGCTGTCCCGAGTTCTTAACCACGTTTCATGACGACACCCCATGTGGTCAATCCCACCTCCAGTCTCCAGCTCCCTTGGCTCCCCTCCATTCCCCAGAGGCTGGCCTGGCATAAAGTCCCAACTCTCTAATCATGAATTTGGTCTTTCTGGTAATCGGCACCCACCCCATATCCTACTCCCCTTGGTTCACCTCTTTAGCATAACAGACATTCCAGAAATTTCAAGGGTTCTTGAAGTTCTGTGCCAGGAACCAGAAACAGAGACTGGATATATTCTTTATTGTGCTACACTGACTTCAGAGAGTGTGCAGGGTGCCTGCCCCATTCTGCTCCCAAGTCCCAGCTGTGGCTGTCTGTCCTTTTGCTTCGTTACCCGTCTGTGCTGGCTTCAGCCACCAAAGTTTGCTCACTTAACACCAGCTTTCTGGTTTCTCAGAAATGCTGCTTTGGTGTCCAAAGCAGCGCTAAAAGCCCAGTGGGAACTGCACTAACCCTGGAATGGGAGTTTCCTAGGAACACCTGCTCTTATTAGTACTTTTGACAAGCTGCGCTTTTGGGCAGCTAAGGAAATTACACAATTAGAGACTAGGAGAACGAAGGGGCCTTTGTTAGGATTTTATTCAAAGATGGTGGACACCTCTTTATGGATATGTGGCTTCATATCCTGGGCACTGTGTGCATGTGCACAGTGGGGCCTGCAGAGCGACC
The DNA here is from genome assembly GCA_028533065.1 of Trachops cirrhosus. Classification (NCBI taxonomy): domain Eukaryota; kingdom Metazoa; phylum Chordata; class Mammalia; order Chiroptera; family Phyllostomidae; genus Trachops; species Trachops cirrhosus. The sequence continues at coordinate 9,878 of JAPYXV010000080.1, read as the reverse complement.
TGCAGGTCAGCTTCATGACTCCAGTGGACAGCTAAAGAATCCAGGAAGGAATGTATGCAGGTGTGTTACCCATCCAAAGCTTGTGTGCCTGATGTTTCAAAAGGTCAAAACTCAAAACATCAGAGTTTGCAGTAAGGAAAGTTCTCCTGATTGAGAAGAAGGGAGCTCTAGTAGTTTGTCAAGTTCAGAGTTCAGGCTTCTTTCATGTCAAGGGGAGGGGAGAGGCTATCTGTGTGGAACTCAAACTGCAAACAATTCCTCTCATGATCAGCATGTCTACATTCAAAACTGAGCGTGTTTGAACAGGTGGAGTCAGAGGGAGACCAAGTATTTCACTCTGTTACAGGTGGACGTCTCCTGCATTGACCTTGAAATTCTAAACATTTGTAACCAGAGACAGCCTTCCAAAAAGAATCTTTGGAGACCTGCTTCTCCACCCTCAGGGAGCTGATCTTGTGTGGTCAGGTGTTGCAGGTGGTGGGCTGGAGGCCAGGTGATTTTAGAGGTACTGTGTGCACCCGCTTTCCTCTGCCCACAGCAGGGAGTGTCCAACTCTTCTGCCTGTCTCAGGAGACTCATGAACCTAAAGTGAATGGAAGTGTGAAGAGTGGTGTTAAACACTGGGCCACAGTCATTGAACCTCTGCCGTAGATGCGCACCTGATGGGGCCACAGGAAGCAGCAGGGCTGCAGTTCTCATCCACAGTTCACTCCCTTGGCCTGTGGTAAACTTGGATTCTAATTGTGAGAAGTGGAGCTGGAAGTAGACACCTGGGCTTCAACAGCAGTCAGCCCATCTGCTTCCTCCAGTCCACAGCTGTGGGAACACCCACATAGGTGGGTTTTAGAAACGTGGTCCCTTCAAGCCTTTTTAGATGGTTTATGTTTGCAAATTCTTCACTGGCCTAAAAAGGAGAAATATATTGAGCACATCAATTTACTGGGCTGCATTCACCAAGATTTTGATATGACTGGAGTGCTTTTCCACAAGGCAGACTTTGTGTTGCTGTTGGCACGGGATCTTCCTGATGCCGCATTGCAAACAGCTCTCAGCAAAGTAGCACATACACAGGGGAGGCAGGCTCCGCACCTAAAAGAGGCAAGAGTGAGGAAGCTGCTTCTAGCTTCTCATTTTGAAGCAAATGAGGTACACAGGCTCATAAAACATGGAATTAGTTAGGCCAAGGTATGTGTAGTTGACCTGGTTTCCCCCTCCCAGGCAACAGGTCTCATGCATTTCTACTCACCCCATGGTTTATCCACAAAACGGTGGAAGGCAGGAGCAACTTCCTCTTACTTCTCAGCACAGAAGTACATTATAAAAAGACAAGAGAGAGAAACACAGGAAGGAGGTTTAAAAAAAGCTATTTTCCTCACGGTGAGCCAGGAAGCCTTAGAATTTGAGGCTTGGGAGCACCTGGGTCAAGAGCCTGGTATCAAGACTCCAGGACTGATTGGCTGAGTGATGCAGGACCATTCAGACCAGTGGCCATGGCTCCTGAGTGCCCTTCCTGGGATTCCCTCTTCGAGTAGTGGCGAAAACTCCAGGACCTTCAGTAGGCTTCCCTCTTAGGAGCAAATCCCAAGTTACAGCACAAAATCTTGGGGGAGAGAACATTCATTAAAAATTTCTGAGAACCTGGTATAAGTGGATAATAACAATCACATGGATCCAGGGCCAGTAAGAGAAGACACTGGGAAACTGTGCGGACAAAGGAGGCATATGCAGTGGGTTGAGTTGTGTCCTCCAGAGATATGTCCAAGGTCCTAACCTCTAGAATCTATTAATGCAACTTCATTTTGAGAAAAGAGCCTTTTCTGATGTAATCCAGTTCTTGAGAACAGATTACCCTGGATTCCTTGGTGAGCCCTAAATCCCCTGACACATGTCCTTAAAAGAGGAACAGGTGTGACGGCAGAGGGGACACATGGGAGATGGCCATGTTAAGACGGAGGCAGAGGCTGCAGTGACATGATCACAAGCCAAGGACCCGCTGGAGCCAATAGAAGCTGGAAGAGGCAAGAAAGCGTTTGTCCCTAGAGCCTTGAACACTGTGATCTCATGCTTCTGGACTTCAGAACTGTGAGAGAAGACGTTTTGGTCATTTTAAGCCATCCAGTTTGTGGCAGTTTGGTACACCAGCTTCTGATGGTTCCATGCAACCCTTAGCCTGTGACCACATTACTCCCAACTCTGCCTCTGTCTCCACATGGCTCTTCTCTGTGTCTCTTGACACCACACACCGTGGAAGCTAGGAGCACTCCAAGCAGCCCTGGTGACCATGTCTCAAAATCCCTAACCTAGTTACATCTGCAAAAACCCTCCACTCAAGGGCACTTTCTCAGGTGGCAGTGCGCAGGTCTTCGCAGGGACCCCATTAGGGCCACTGCGGTGATCCTCAAGGATTTGGTTCTTTTGAGGGAGGATTAACATCCAAAACGGCCAGGTGTTCATTAACCTATGACTCTGGCAAATCACGCTGCCCTTGACATTCTGGTGTCCACAGTGAAACAATGCTCCCTCCAGAAATAGTGCTCCTCAGCCAGAAGTTCAGTGTGAAAACTGAGACACAGTGAGTTACCTGAAGCCCTCCTTGGCAGGTGGGGACAATTTGGTTAACATTGTGTCTGAGATCAAAGACAATTTGTGGAAAGAACCCAAGATTTCTGCCCATGGGCAGCATCATGGCTTTGCGACCTAAAGCAGTGAGGGACTAGGGCCCAGAGACAGGGAAATACCTCAGTGTATATCCATCAGGATTCTCCAGAAAATGGCAGCACCAGCATGTATACTTACGCAGAAGGGGCTTGATTCCAAGGAATTTGCTCACAAGATTGTGGGGGCTGGCAAGTCTAAAACCCATAGGGCTAGCTGGCTGGTGGGGGACTCAGGAAGAGTTGCAATTCCAGTCTAAATGCCCTCTACTGGAAAGATCCCTTTGTCTTTGTTAAGGCCTTCATCTTAGTTTGGGCTATTGTGACAAAAATACCATGGACTGGGTGAGTAAACAACATTTCTTGAAACATTCTCACAGTTTTGGAGGCTGGAAGTCCGAGATCAAGGCACCAGCAGATCTGGTGTCTGGTGCGACCCCACTTCTAGTTCACAGCCATCTCCTTGCTGTGTTACCATTTGGGTAAAGAAACTCTCTGAGTCTCTACTATAAGGTCACTGAATTTCATGAGGACTCCACTCCCATGACCAATCACCTCCCAAAGACCCACCCTCCTTGTACCATCATATGGGAATTAGGTTGCAATGTGTGAATTTTGAGGTACATAGACATTCATTTCCTAGCAGCCTTCAACTCTTAGGATGGGGCACACCCACATTATGGAAGGCAATCTGCTTTCTTCAAAGTCTACTGATTTAAATATTAATTACATATACATATATAAACACCTTCCCAGAAACATCCAAAATTTTGACCAAATATCTGAGCACCATGGCCTGGCCACAATGACACATGAAACCAGCCATCACACTAACTTTTTCAGGTCTGTGTGACAGACACCAAAGGCTGTTCTTAGGATACCTGGTGAACAGAAGTCTTGAGCAAGTTAAACACTTGGCTTGCAGATAAGCCCTAGGCCTGGGTTAACAGATGATCAGGCATAGAGCTGGCTTTTCATCACTAGAGTAAACATGGGTCTGGTCAAGACAGAGCTCCATTTCAAGCCTCTTGATTTGTCTTTTGCTGAGAGCCTCAGGGTCCCTTGAGTGTCCAAGGCAGTGTCCTAGCAGGAATGGCCAGAGGTGGCCTTAGACACCCCAAGAGAGGCCAGGACTCAGGGCTGGGCACCACCCTGCTCACCACAACCGCTTTGGACCATTGAAGATTGACTGTCCACTGACCATTCCTGCCCCTGCCGGGGCCCTGAGACTCCCCTCTCTATGGCTGCCACCAACCTGGGGGAGAAAGAAGGCTGTGAGAGGAGCACCTTCATCATTTCTGTAGCTTACACAGGAGTTCCCAGGATGAAATTTTTCAACAAGAGCCAAGATGGAGGCACAGGTAGAAACCCTTCACTTCCTCACACAACCAAAAGGAGAAAAACAACCAATCTAAAATCAATAAACAACCAGAAATGCCAGAAAATCTAACTGCATGGAACTTCAACAACCAAGGAATTAAAGAAACAGAGAGAACAACCAGACCAATAAGGCGGGGAACAGAGAAAAACCTTGGTGAGGCAGCAGACTGTGGGGGTGGGGCTAGCTGCAGCATGGTAGCAGGCTGCACAGGAGGGGCTGACTTAGGGGGAAATTGAGACTTGGAGGTAGTTGTGGGCTATGGCAGTTGCTGTAGTAGGAGAAACACCTAGTCTCACACAAGAATTTGTGAAAAGTGTGCTAGAGAAGAGCAAGCAAGCTGCACTATTCCCTTTCTGGCCCCTCCCCCACAGGCAGCTGCACAGCACAGCAAGGAGGGTTGCCCTGCCTGGGTGAATACCTAAGGCCCCACCCCCTTACAACTTAACAGGGGCCTCAGACAAAGAAATATGGCCCAAATGAAAGAACAGAGCAAAACTCCAGAAAGAGAACTAAGGGATGAGGAGATAGCCAACCTATCTGATGGAGAATTTAAAGCCTAGGTAATCTTTTAAAATGCTCACAGAACTGACTGAGCTTGGTCAAAAAATGAAAGAACAAATGAAGTATACCCCAAATGAAATAAAGCAAAATATTCAGGGAACCAACAGTGACAGGAAGGAAAACAGGACTCAAATCAACGATTTGGAACAAAAGGAAGAAATAAACATCCAGTCAGAACAGAATGAAGAAATACAAATTCAAAAGAGTGAAGAGACTCTTACAAACCTCTGGGACAACTTGAAACATTCCAATATCTGAATTATAGGGGTGCCAGAAGGAGAAGAACAACAGCAAGAAATTGAAAACTTATTTGAACAAATAATGAAGGAAAACTTCCCCAATCTGGTGGAGGAAATAGACTTCCAGGAAGTTCAGAGAGTCCCAGGGACGTTGGGCCCAAAGAGGAACACACCAAGGCACATCATCATTAATTTACCCAAGATTAAAGACAAAGAGAAAATCTTAAAAGCAACAAGAGGAAAGGAGTTGCCTACAAAGTAGTGCCCATAGGCTATCAGCTGATTTCTCAAAAGAAAGCTTATAGGCAGGAAAGGGCTGGAAAGAAGTATTCCAAGTCATGAAAGTCAAGGACCTATATCCAACATTACTCTGTCCAGCAAAGCTATCATTTAGAATGGAAGGGCAAATAAGGTCAAGTTAATGGAGTTATCATCACCCAGCCTTTATCATATGAAATGTTAAAGGGACTTATCTAAGGAAAGGAAGATAAAAATATGAACATTAAAATGACAAGAAACTCACAACTATCAACAAATGAACCTAAAAAATAAAAGAAAAAAACAATGAAAACAAAACTAAGCAAACTAGAACAGGAACTAGAACAGCAAACTAGAATCAGAGACATGGACATCCCATGGAGGGTTTTCAGTGGGGCGGGGGAGGGGGGGAAAAGTACAGGGAAGAAGAAGCATAATTAGTAGGCATTAAATAGACAGGGAGAGGTCAAAAATGATATAGGAAACAGAGAATCAAAGAACTTATATGTACAACCCATGGACATGAACTAAGGAGGGGGATGCTGGAGGGCTGGGGGGTGAAGGGCGAACGGGAGATAAAGGAGAAAAATTGGGAAAACTGTAATAGCATAATCAATAAAATATAGTGTAAAAACAAAAGAAAAAAGGTGAAGGGAAATATAGTTAATATGGTGATAAGCTTTCACACACACACAAAAAAAGAAAAATTTTTCAACAAATGACCAAACCTTGATAAGGTAGATAATTGGGAGCCAGGAAGATGAGCTTGAAAGGTGAGATGAACCTTCCCTGGGTTCTAAGATGCCACATCCTGGGGGTCTCCCCCACCCTGACTGGCAGCGGGGCTCACTGGTTTCCTCAGATGAGCTCTGGACAGACCCAGGAGGCCCTGGCTAGTGACAACCACATCATACAGTGGGCAATACTCAAGAGCATTGGGGGAGGGGACCTGATGACAGCATGAAAGTGATAAGGGACTTAAGAGTTGGAAAATTTTAGTTTAAGTAATAGCTAATAAACTTGGTAATCAATGCATATGAAAGCTTTTGTTCCAAGAACTGAAGGTAGGACCCACCCTGACTCCAGGATAAGCAGTTCCACCTTTGTTCCTCAAAGGGACTGCAAGCAACTCAAGATGATATCTGAGCCATTGTGCTCCAGGGTGAGATGACTACTGCCCAGGATACAGCTAAAGACCACCACCCAAGATAAGAATGCTGAAGTCTTTTTTTTAATACAATTAACATTTCCCTGAATATCAAAACCCATCACCCACCTTGTTTATTCCCTGCTATAAAAACCTTGGCCTGGAGAGAAAAGACAAGATGGTCTGTTAGGGTATGAACCCACCATCTTCTCAGATCGCTGGCCATCTGAATAAAGCTCCCACAAAGATTCAATCCCTGTCTCTACTTATTGGGCTTGGTAGTGACAGGCAGCCCAAACTCTGGTGTCTTTTCCGGTTTCAAAAGCACCCACCTCTGGGCTTCAGGAGGATGAGCCCCTGACCACCACTCCCCCCACCTCCCACACACACACTCCAATCAGCCCTGCTCTAATCTGGCCTTCTCTCTCTTGGCTTCCATAACCCACCACTTCAGAGTCTGATGTAGAGTAGGTGTCCCAGGCACCTTCGTTTCCTCCCATCCATTTCTCTTGCCATCCATCAGCCTCAGACCTCCAGTTCTTACCATAACCCCCACATTGTCCCCATCCTTATGCATGCCCCAACACGACTTATCCCCAGAACCTCTGCATGGAGCATCTCCAAGCCAGCCTACTGAAGAAGCAGGAAGGCAGTCCAAAGAGAAAGGTCTGCAGGCTTGGCTTCCTCTACAAAGAGCCTGTTTTGCTCCAAATCAGGGACCTCCTCCCAGCTCTAGGCTCAACCTAGAGTCTCCCTCTGGGTGGCAAGATTAAAACTCCAGGCTTGCCACCCTCCCCTTCTCTTATCTGTTGCCCTGAGATTAAATCCCCTTGAGTATGAACACACCTCTCTGAAGCTGAGCAAGACTTACAATGGGGAGTGGGAACCCCTCATTTTTCACCCTGATTTTAAAGGTCCTTCATATTATCCCCTCATCTAGAATGGACTAAGGACAAGGGGCACAGCATTAGCATGGCAAGGAATTTTCCAGAAGGAATTCACCATCTCTTCCTAAGGGGAACTGGTTCCCAACACTATGGCATTTGCCTAAAGGCACGCCCCTGAACTGCATTCCTTTAAATGGGTTCGGTGTGACCCATTTGTTTGGTGAACAAGGAAGCTGAAACCCAAACGCAAAGGTTTACACAAGTCAGAGTGCTAGTCGGTGGTGGGACAGAGTGCCCATCCCTGCCCCAGGCTTCCCAGCTCTAGCGCAGTTCCCTGGCTTGCAGCGAGAGCACCCCCAGTTGAAGTTCAGTTTCCCTGACCCAGGTCTGGCGCCTGACTCCACACTCATGGCCACCTGTCCCATCCTGCGCCATCTAGTCCCACATTTCCTGCTGTACCCGCCCTTGCAGAGGCTGGTTCTGTGCATGGCCCAGCCTGTATTCACTGAGCAGTGTGGGGAAGAAACACGTTTTCTCCACCTTCTTCTAGGCAGTGATTGGGGGCCTGCAAAATAAATGTCCAGAAGATATATATACAAAAGAAAAGCCAGATTTTTATTTACATGTATGCAGAAATTCACAGAAATGTGTAACTCAAGTGTGTGGTTAGAATATGGAGCTTATACCATCTTACTAGGGGTGCGGAGGAGAACGGTACTTCTGGGAGAATAAATGGCCTGATAGCAGAGTAGGGAGAAAGGGCACCTAAACACAAAGGGCCTTTCTAGAAAGGCCCTTTTGACACTAGATTGTGACAAAGTCTGTCTGGGTGTGGTGTCGACTTTAGTCTCCTTTCCTGAGATAAGAGTCAGCATTTCCTGGTTGATGAAACTGCCAGGATGGGAGGGGATATAACACAACTGAGTGCTTTTGGGAGGCTCTGCTTCTAGGCAAACAAGGGGTTTCAGGAACTCCAATGCTTTTAGGTCAGAATAGATTTCAGTCTCAGCAGCAGATTTTAGCACAGCATGTTCTGAGCCCCACCAGCTCACTCTGAGGGCTGAGCTGGTGTCTGGCGCCCACAGGCTGGAAGTAGAAGCACATACTGCAGCACATCTCTCTCGAGAACATCCTGGGTGGCGCCTGGAAGGAGATTAAATGTAACACTTGCTGTGGTTCCCCTTGAGGGTGGGCAGTCCAGGAACATGGAACACGAGATTTTTGTTTTCTTCCCTTTTTTTCTGGTGGAGGTAAGTTGTTTGTTTTTTTTTTCCAGCTTTGTTTGAAGAGGCAGAGAGAAGCGAATTGCTTTTCCACATGTTTTTACGGTCATGTGGGAAGGAGAACTCTAAGACAAAGGCTTATCTGAAGGCTTGTCTGGAGCCAGACAGCCTCTCCTCCACAGACCTGAGCTCATCTCCCTCTGCTCAGTAAGAGCCTGGTGAGAGCGGAAGCGGGGCTGCTCTAGCCCCTGCTTCCCTAGGGTCAGTGCTGGGTCACAGGGTGTATCTGAGGACAGTACAGCAGCCCAGGAAAGACAAACATTGTTTTTAGTAAGGAGACACTGGTCTGCTTTGAAGGGGCAAAGGGAGGAAACCGTGGGAATAAAAGGGGAAAAGCTTGCATTCAGGCTTCCTGTCACCACCAGACCAATAAGTAGAGACAGCAGTTGAATCTTTATGGGCATACTTTATTCAGATGCTGGCAATCTGAGAGGACAGTGGGTTATGTACCCTCAAAAAACTTAACATCTCACTCATCTCAAGGCAACCTTTTTTATAAGGAGAAGAAACGTATAGGTGAGGGGTCACTTCTTTTAAGATTCTCTCTTTGTCTTTCATCTTTCTTATTTTATGATGTGTCTTTTTGTGAGCCTCTTTGGAATCATCTTGTTTGGGATTGTCTGCACTTCCTAGACTTACATGTCTTTTTCTTTCACCAGGATAGGAAGTTTTCAGTCATCGTTTCCTTTTTTAAAAGCAGGTGTTTTTTTATTTCATAAGTTTCTAACTGCTGGCATTTCAGCAAATTTACCAAAATAAAATAAAAAAATTTTCAGGTCTCCTTCAGGGAGAGAGAGAAAGGGAAGACAAAGGCCATTTGCAAGTCCCAGCTTGCCTTTCCTCCTGTCTGTTTTCCCTTCCCAGCCTCTCCCATCCTCTCATTTTCTTTTCTTTTTTTAATTTTTTAAATATATTTCATTGATTATGCTATTACAGTTGTCCTATTATCCCCCCCTTCGTTCCCCTCCACCCTGAACACCCTCTCCCATCCACAATCCCCCCTTTAGTTCATGTCCCTGAGTCATAAGTTCTTTAGCTTCTACATTGCCCATACTATTCTTGCCCTCCCCCTGTCTATTTTCTATCTACCTTCATTGCTACTTATTCTCCGTACCTTTCCCCACCTCTCTCCTCCTCCCACTCCCCTGTTGCTAACCCTCCATGTGATCTCCATTTCTGTGGTTCTGTTCCTGTTCTAGTTGTTTGCTTAGTTTCTTCTTGTTTTTGTTCCAGGTGTGGTTGTTAATAATTGTGCGTTTGCTGTCATTTTACAATACATGTTTTTATCTTCTTTTTCTTAGATAAGTCCCTTTAACATTTCATACAATAAGGGCTTGGTGATGATGAACTCCATGAACTTGACCTTATCTGAGAAGCACTTGATCTGCCCTTCCATTCTAAATGAAAGCTTTGCTGGATAGAGCAATCTGGGTTGTAGGTCCTTGTCTTTCATGACTTGGAATACTTC
>JAPYXV010000798.1:0-14778 GCA_028533065.1 Trachops cirrhosus | reverse complement strand
TCTGGAAACAGATGACCTAACACCTGTGAACTGCGCCATTAGAACAGTTACAGTGGTAACTTTTATGTGTAATGTGCCACAATTAAACTAACTGTATAAAAGAGAGGCAGAGGAGAGCACATTATTTCCCGAGTTCAGCCACGACTGGTGGCCTGCGGTGCCGGCAGCCGCCTTGGAACTGCGAGGAGCGAGCGCACCAGAGGCTGAGCGGCCCCAGGACGGCAGTCAGAACACCAGCCCCTCCCTCCCGCCCAGCAGGGCCACTTCTCCGCGGAGAAACTCTTCTAAGTTGAAAATACGCTTTCTGTTCGTTTCAGCAATTCCTGCATCCCAGACTGACACCAGGTTACGCTAAAACAGTAGTACCCATCCCATTGAAGTGGCCACTACTATAGCGGTGATGTGAGCAATGACAACAGCAGACCGAGACACTGCCTTCCGTTAGTGACTGTCTGCGAGCTCTCTTCACACTCCTTTGTCACCACGCTGTACCTCACATCTAAGACTGCGGCCGCAGATAAAACGTGTCTGTGAAATGTGTGTGTGAACCAGTCTTCAACACACAGACACGCACACAGGAGAACCAGAAGAAAGCAGTAAAAACGCATCTTAGGGAGCACGATGCTCAAGGCCGCAACCGCTATAAACTGAACCACAGCACTCTGAGGGGAGCTGAGTGCAACACCACGAAGGGGACCACGTGTGACTGCCACCTTGCGGGGGCTCGCCATCAGCAAGAGAAGCAAAACGCGACTTTGTCATCACAGTACGAAATGTCTTGTAGGCTCAAATCGGGGTGTAAAATAAAATGCCTCACAAAGATGAACTGTCATAAGCCAAAACAGCACATCTCGAGGTATGACTGCACAGCGAAATTCAGTGACTGCAAACTTCTCTCAGTGGAGCCCCTGGAAACTTCTCTGATCAGCTCAGCTCAACTCAGGACGTGAGTCCGCAAAGCTCAACACAAAATGATTTCCATCTACAGGGAAATTCTGCATCTAGTGATTTCTATCCCCATGTGTTTTAGTCATCCATTGCTGAGTAACTAACCACCCCAAAAGCTAGTGGCTTAAAACAATAATAACTGAAAATTCCTCGTGATTCTGTGAGTTGACGACAGCTCAGCTGGGGGTTCTGCTGCTCTCTCCTGGGCCCCAACACGCAGCTGCATTCAGCCAGGGGCCTGGCTGGCGCGGCAACACCCGAGATGGCTGCAGGCCTCCCCGGTGGCCTTTCTCTCCTGCAGGGTAACTGGACCTTTTACATGACGGCTGGCTCCAAAGACAGGAGGAGAAGGGGCCAGCCCTCTTAAGTCACAGAGTTAGGTCCACAGCATCCATTAGTCAGTGCGAGTCACGAGGCCGGTCCAGCCCAGGGCGATGGAAACAATCCGCCTCTGGCGGATGAAGAGCACGCGCAAGCAGAGTGAGAGGAAGCGAGGGGGACACCCTTGGACAGTGTCTGTCAAGCCACAGTCCTGCCTACACATGATGACAGACTCGTCATTTCAGCGCGCCTTCCTGACAGCTCATTACTCAGCAGGGCACAGTGGGTAAGATCTGCTCTTGTGTGTATCTCAGCACTGCTGTTGAATACCTTAATTTGCTCTAAGTATGTTTTATTGTGGGGATCATGACTTAACATGTCTAAACCTACACAAGAAAATCCAGATGGAACACCTCTCGAGTTTCAGGTACAGGAACATACCTGTATGTTCCTGTAAGGGTGATCATCCCGTAAGGATGAAGATGGATTCCTGTATATGGTGTATTATGCCTCTCAGGAGACATTTGGAATGAAATTGTTGGTGTAAGACTCGAAAACTGCATCTGTTCTAGAATTTTTTAAACACTTACCAACAGGAAAAAAAAAAGGGATGTTACCAACTGAGACTGATCACTTCACCTAATCACAGATCATCAAAACAGTAGTGTTCCTGCCTAGGAGTTTTAGAAAGTTCTAAAGTGTCTCTAGGTGCCACTTCATGTACCTGTGTTACAAATCACCCAGGTGCCCCTCGGCTGCAGCCTCTACTCGGGCAGAGCCCACCTCCACGCTGGCTGCAACCGCATCCCCAGGGCCTGACAGGTGCTGGGCTGTTAAAAGACTGCTCCTTCTCAGTTACTGAAAGTTACTGCTATTTAAAAACATGTTCCTTCTTTAATACCAGATAGGAAAGCTCTTGTAGGTTTTTCCATGTATACTTTACAATGGCAGGAAGCATGCCATTATCAATGCTTGAATAGTTCGGCTCTAACAAAGATAAAATTTTAACTATTATTATAGTTTTATGCTAAATTTACCCTCATCCAAACTTGAAAATGAGAGGTTTTACAACAGTGTACAATTCATTTTCTGGGAATTACCTTTTATTGGTCTCTAGTTCTAGACCTTCAACTTGTAATGAGAAATGTTCACGCCTGCACCAACATCTATCTTACAGTTGTGAACAGCACATTTTCTGATTGAAAACCCCATTTTTCTAAGCAGTTGTGCTATTCCTTCATAACTGAGGGTTCTCAGTTCCTCAAAATATAAGAAAAATAACATTAACTGAAATAAAACTATACTGACTCCTCAGTTACCTAAAATGACTTATCTTCAATCATAATGCAATAAAAATAAATTTCTTAAACTAACAATATAAAAATTAAAATCACTATGTTCTTAAAGACCCAAAAGTGTTCAAACAACCGTGCCAGGAAAATGCTAGCTTACAAAATTAATATAGTATTCCCATATATTCTCAGTATTATCTCACAAATACCTACAAAGTCACTAACTATACGACAAATTTTCAGAACCGTCTCTCCCAAGAAGACATACTATAAATACAATGATTGAGTCCCCTCCCTTTCCACTCTGGGCTATAATCTAATTTTAAAGGTTTTAACAGTGTATCCTAATTCCCAACAAAGATTAATTTTGGGGACTTGAAAGTAAGAAATTAGGAATCCTGAAATTCTAAGTTATTCTCAATATAGTTCTAATACTCATATGTTTACTCATTAATATGGGTATCTTAAAAATTAGTTAATAAGAAAAATCAAGTTTAGTAGCATTAAAAAAGAACTAGCCTATAGAGATTATTAAAACACTGGAAAATGCCAGCAAAATTACTAGGTACTGTTTCCAATAACATAACATTTGAATTTCTTGGCCTGTTAGTAGCAACAGGAAATCACAAGTTGAAATGAACAACTTATAAACTTATTTTGCTTCTGAAACTTATTTCTTGGAACACCACTCCTACACTCCGCACAGACACTGACGAACACCGAGCTATTCACATTGTTAGGAGCAGACAGGGACACAGACACAGGCCCGTCACGTGGCTACAGCCGCGAACAAGGCCGACGGATGGGCCCGTGGCCCCGCACGCCCGTCCTCCTCCCGGAAACGTCAGCTCCCCCTCGTCTTAGACTTTACGGTGGTGCGTTCCTTCAAGCCGGCAACATTTCTGCAGTGACTACTCAGCTAATTCTTGTGGCAGAATTATACTTTCCCCCAATTTCCTGCATTCTGAACTGATTTTCCTTAGGATTCATTTGAAAAATCATGCAAATTATTTTACTCAGAATAGCTAGGATTTCTGTATGTTCAGTTAATCACTGCAGAGTAACCTATATTAACAAGTATTAAGTACCTATGTGTCAGCACATTTCAAAGCAATAAATAAGCAAGATTCTATGAAAAGTTTAAGACATTTAAACATAATTCATGATTTACATTAGAAACATATAAGCAAGTTAAACTACTATGATGAGAAACTACAAAAGTACTAATTTTCATAACTTGAATCTACAGGAGACTCATGTGAAATCAATTTTACCTTGTATTTCATCTTGGGACATGAATGAATGTAGAAACCCATATAATAATAGCTGAGTTGAGGTGCTTTTTCATGAAGCTGCTTAGTGAAAGCAATTTCTCTGCCAAAAGAACAAAGATGAAGATACAGTTAAATCTAGCTCCAATATTCAAAGTACTATGTAATCTGATGACAAATATTTGATACAATTTGATAGTAAGCTATCAGAAAAATCGAAATGTTGAAAGACAAACTATTTTACAAACACTGTAAGATTATTTTCACTAAAAAGACACCAGAGAAACTCTAAATTATTTTGGCCAATGCATCTAAGTTCAGGTTTTATGCTTTTTTGGGCATAGACAGTAGTTAACCTGAAATCTGAAGAGCACAAAATCAAAGAGGCCTATTTAATACGGCTTCCTTTTATTCATTAAGCAGACAGGTAACCTCACCAAATGCTTCTCCCACACCTTGGGTTGGGATTGCACTTACATAAAATCCAGCCTCCCCGCTGAGACCCCCAAGTCCTGCTCCCTCTGCCCCCCAGCGATGCCGCTCACGAAGACCCCGACCTCTTCACCACTCGGACGGCGCACGCAGGTGCGGCCACAGACACACACGGGGCCTCGCCGTCTGGTGAAGGCTGCCCAGTCCTGCGCTCCCACTTTACACCGCTGCGTACTTCCTCCAACGAACACACACCAGGCCCCTTTAACCTTACTAAAACATATACAACGGTGAGGACGAGGGAAACGTAGCACTTAGGGAACGCTAAGTGGTTCTGCGGGGAGCGCACGTGAACGCACGAGCGAGACAACAGCAGCCCCCCACAAGGACAGCCACCCCTCACACACTAGGCTGCACGGCCCTCAGACAGCTGGGAGCTACCACGAGACGCTGGGCTCCGTTCTGAAAGTGGCATTTCCAAACGCCACTGCCTAAGAGCCCACCGCCGCAATAAACTACTACACACCGTCACAGTAGGGTTTCCACCGTTACGTGACAGAACGCAGTCAGAACGGGGGCTTATTATACGACTCACCACAACCGTGAAAGCAATCTTACCGTAGTGCAGAGTAGACCCCCAGGGAGAGGAATGAGTAATCGGGGTCGTAGTACAGATACACGGAGGACACGCAGTATGGAAGGATGTCAATCACCCCCACGGCAATGATCTTGCCGTCAAGCCAGTACTGCTGGTGAAATGAGCCATAACCACAGTCTGGTCCATTCGGGGGGTTCTCTGCCTGTGAAAGAGCAGACACGCAAACGTGAGCAGTTTGTGATAAAACACGTACCTGATAAAGTCTGTGGCACTCAAAAATACAAGACTCTCACATTCAACGACAAGCAAACAAACACCCCAATTAAAAAGCAGGCAAAATACCTGAGCAGATGCCGCACAAGCGAGTACGTACAACTGGCAAATGAGCGTATGAAAAGATGCTCAACATCCTCTGCTGTCAGGGGACCGAAACTTAAAAACAACGAGAACGCCGTACACAACCGTCACAACGGCTGAAATCGGACACCTGAACGTCGACTGCTGAGGGGGCGCGAGGCAGCAGGAGCTCTCACCCACGGGCGGTGGGAACGAGAACCGGCGGCCCTACGTCGGAGGACAGTCTGGGAGATTCTCCCGAACCCGAACAGTCTGACCGTACAGCAATCGGGCTCCTCATTATTTACCCAGTTAGTCCGAAAACTCGGGTCGCACAAAAACCCAAAGGCCTGCCCCGCCGGTGCGGCTCAGAGGACGGAACAGCAGCCTGCAGGCCACCATTCCCGCCCTGGCCTGGGCGGCGGGCCAGGTCCCCGGCGGGCAAGAGGCAACTGATCGGCGTTGCCCTCACACACAGAGGTTTCTCCCCCTCTCCTCCTCCTGTCCTGCCCCCTTCTCTAGAAATAAATAAATGTACTCTTAAAAACAAAAACCCCAAAGGCCTACACACACGTTTATCACAGTTTTATTCATAATCTATAAAAACTGGAAGCAACCAAGATGTTTTTCAGTAGGTGATCAACTCTGGCACATCCATACACTGGAATATTATTCATCAGTAAAAAATAAACTTTCAATACATACGGTATGATTCCAATTACGTTCTGTAAAAGACAAAACTGCAGAGACAGTGAGAAGATGAGTGGTTGCCGAGAATCCAGGGCGGTGCAAGGAGGGATGAGCAGAACCCGGCTCCCAGCACAACACAACACAGGAGATTTCAGCTGAGACTGCTCTGTGCGCTACTGTAGAAGCGGGCACGCCACATAATACGTTTGTCCAAACTCACAGGACTTCACACCACCAAGAATGAAACTTAATGTGTGCAGACTGAAAGAAAATCATTTAGGAGGTTACAGGACCCCAGGAAGGACTGAGGAGAGAATCTGTGTGAAGCGACCTTTGAAAGAGGTCGGAGAAGGGAAGGGTGCTCACCTATGTACCTCTCGGGGTCTACCAGAGTGAAGGCAACAGGAAGTCCGCACACGAGCATCGTCACCCACCTGACCAAGATTTTTCCCAAGAGCACTGCAGGCTAACGATTCTGATACTGACGCACAGCTACGCTGGAACTGAACAACTGAGCAAACGGGTGGAGGATGGAGAAGCCAGGTCACTCACTGTTCGAGTGGGAATTTACCGATCAGAAAGGGGAAGAGGCTAGGATGACCCACGTGGTAATGATTAGAATTAGGGACATGAGTAAGAACTCACGTTTAGCTCAATACGGACGCAGACGGTTACGTACAGAAATACTTGTAGGTGTGTATCTCTCACAGACACGTTCATACAAAGGTTAGTACACACATCTATTCATTCGTTCTGTCAGATGGTAAGGCCCAAAACACCAACACCCAGAAGCAGCAAGCACACCAAATACCCCATCTTGGTTTCTCGACTCTGCAATAAAAGGAACAAGAAAAAGAAAAAGGAACCATTTCTCTTTGGAGAAACGGCTGATTCCAGGACTGGGGCAGGAAATATACACGATGAGCCTAGACTATCTTGTAGCTCCCAAGAGGAAGGAAATACTCAAAAGAAGAAAACAAACCCTCATGGATGGAGGTGAATCAAAGGGACAAGGGGGTCACGTGAAAGAGCTCCCGATGGTCTAAATCGAAATAATTTGGACAACAAAATAAAGTAGTATTGGATTATAACCCAAAGTATAAAATAAAAATCAATGAGTCCACACTGATATACATGACTGAATAAATTAACCAATGAGGAAGAAAGACAAATCACCCAGGAACCCAAAAAGTTTATGCAGATACTCCTTCACGCCCTAAAGGCAGGGAGCACAGCTCCCCACTGCTTCAGTGGGGGGCTGCACACAGCGACTTCCTTCCAAGGAGGATGGTTTGGGGAGGGGAAAGTACCTGCACGGGCGGTCAAGGTCAACAAGAACAAGTTAATGAGGGTTTACTGAGGTGCTACCAATATCGGTAATTTCTATAACTTCCACTGCTGTAGATAAAGTGTCGTTTGGGCAATAAAAACATCTTTACACTTTTAAGAGCTCCCACCAACTGTAACAATACATTATGTCAAACCCAGATTTGAGCGTTCACTTCCCACACAGCTTTACTCTTTTAAAAAGTCGCGATTATTTCCCCAGAAACAGACAGTTTCAAGAGAACAGGTAAACAAACAGAAGATTAACCAAAAGGAAACAGGAAAGTACACTGACCTGTTACACCCACAAAACCTGGCCTGACCCCAACGGAAGCCTAGTACCCTGGGCCGGAAGCCAGGGGGCTCCAACCACGCAGTAGGGACTAAACAAGGTCCTACGAGCTGCGGAACTCTATGAAGACCACCCCCCAGGGGGAAGCCGAGGTTCGCAGGAACACTGCTGCGGTCTTCAGAATCAGACGAGCAGGACAGCAGCCCCGGCTGGGACGTGGGGGCAGAGAGCAGCTGTCAGTTCACGAAATGGAAGGCGGGAGCTGTCAACTGTCAGAAACCTCCACGTCAAAAGCTAATCAAACGCCTTGGAAATGAATCTAAATCCATCCATGACTTCAGTTAGTGCCTCCTTCTAGGCCATTAATCTCTCTGTGTGTTCATTCATTCATTAAAAATGCATTTATCAAGGACATAAGAATGGACCCAATAAGCATATTCTCAATAAATAAATGACCACTGTATTCTTTTAAGCCTAGATAGAAATCAATTCTACCTGTTGTACCAGCTTGAAATATTTTTTTACACTGCAATTGCCTTCTCAGTTTCCAGTACTCACTTATCTGTTTCGTTCCCTGGACCTCGCATTTAATAACCTGCCCCCATTTACTTCACTGCTTTGAAGGAGCAATTCTTCTACCATAGGCATTATTCCCATCTCTCACTTGAAAGTCAGGGGTCTTCTCCATCTGCAAAACACCTGATAGAGACGGGCTGCCTGACAATTACTTAGGAAAAAAGTAAGCCCTCCACCTACCTACTCTGACTCCCATCCCGTCACAGACGAGGAAACCTAAAAGCCAGGAGTCAACTACGCAATACAATCGTGAAACCCTGGAGTTAATAAACTGACGCAAAGTGATTTAACTTTTTTCAAGTATATTTCTGTGTTTTTGAAACAGAAATGATACTACTCATCCTCAAAGGCAGCTGTAAGAAAACGGCCATGTACAAATAAGAGCATCCTGCAGACTGTGGGCAAGTTCAGGCCAGCTGTAGCTTCTGGCTTGGGGGTCTGAATGGCACACACCAAAAGGCTGTGTCTGTGAAGTTACAGCAGTAGCTCACTCACTTAAAACAGTCAAGTTACGTAACAGCCGTTGGCTTAGATTTCCTCATAAATAAGTCCGTGATGTGATTAGCAATATTTAATAGTTTATCTCTCTCATGCCTTTAGTTTATACAGTTTGGATCTGTGAAAGGATAATGAGCAAAGTTATTTCTCAGAAGTTACTCAGTTTCAAGGATTTAGCTGACAACAGGAAAAATACAACAAAGCTCACCACGAGCTGTACAAAAGAAAAACCGCCTTACACCGTGGGCGAGGATGGCACGGCTCCTGTGATTAATGAGCTGCGCAGTCCAATACCAGAGGCACTAGGAAGAAACGCCATCAATATTAATAGCGCAATTCGGGCTGCTAGTCCACCGCTCCCACAATGAGCGTGTGTCTGCTCTGAAGAAGTGCAGCTACGTCCTGACCCATCGGCCTCCACGTACCTAAGTGACGCTAAAACAAACACTGCTGAGCCACAAAGGAACAGGCAGAGGGCAGCACTGGGGGCTTAATCGGGGGTTCAAAGACGGGACTGAGAAAGTCTTCAGGGTCTTTAAGGAAGCAGAGCTTGTGTTCCTCCTTCTAAGGCATCCAAAAGTACCCCCCCAAAGACCACTGCTCACACACAAATCTATGATTAGATAATCAGTGTCCTGAACAGTATATTTATTTCTTTTTAGAGAGGGGACGGGAGGGAGAGAAACATCAATGTGCAAGAGATGCATGGATCAGTTACCTCCCACATGCCCCCAACTGGGGACCTGGCCCGCAACCCAGGCATGTGTCCCGACTGGGAATCGAACGGGCGACCTCTCAGTTCACAGGCTGGCGTTCAATCCACTGAGCCACACCAGCCAGGGCCTGAATTTTTTAAACTACAGCTCATGGAGGCCCCTAAAGGTAATCTATTTAAGCACCTGATTCAAAGTCTGCACTGATTTACAATAACTTATTTCCTTTAATAGTTTCATGAAACACTGTACTAAACATTGGATTCATTTTCTTAAAAACCCCAAAGGTGTGTTAAACCACTATGACATCAAAATCTACATCATCTCTTAAAAAAAAAAAACACTAAACTTTGAAATAAATTTTTTTAAAAGATGTCTAAACTAAAAAAAAAGCAACTAAATTTGAAAGTGTCTCTAATAAGAAATAAAATTTAATTTACAAACTGCAAATAGCAGCACTCATGGTTAACATACCACATAGTTTTGTAGACTGATTTAAAAATCAAATGCAACCAATTCCTAATTTTCTGGCAGACAATCAGCACACTAAAGAACCAAATTAAGCAAAATCATAAAATAAAGTAAGCTAATTACAGTACATTCATATGAGTAACTGTCATGTAGTAATTAAAAACTATCTTTATCAAGCCTTTTTAATAACATTGTAAAGATATGACCCTGTACAATGGAAAATACAACCCCAACCGCAGGGAAGATTAGTGGGTGTCATTCAAGGCGCTCCTGGGCTGGATTTTCCATTGACCAGGTTGTTTCACCTTTTGGTTGGGGCAGAGGTTAACTTACAGATTTGTGTCCAGTGGCACAAATTACCCAGAAGACCACAGTTTAAGAGAATAACCTTTAAGAGAATAACCTGTAAGAGAATAACCAGCTGCTCCTACCTAACGGCCAACATCTCAACCCCTTACTACATTGCATTATTTTTTTTCTCCATTGCTTCTTGCACCAGTTGTAATGCCTTCTGACCGATCCTTAGATTAATTAATTGAGTCAAATGGAATCTGACATGTGTTCATGCTCCATTTGCATGAAGGTTGTGATTTTACCTTTTTGAAAAGGTAAAGTTTACGGTTTGGAGGGCATCCGGCAAGAAGCTCGAGGGAGCTCGCTAGATGGAGCCAGCTGACTCAGAAGTGCCCTCACAGTGACACTCCCTCCCTTTTTCCTGCCTGTCTGTTCTGGACTCTCACAGAAACAGACACACACGTGTTGCTCTAACTTTGCTCTACATCTTCTTTTTCCTCTCTGCAAGTTTGCAGGTTTGTTTTTGTTTCTGGTTCTCTTACAACATTAATGGTGGCAGTAGCTGGATTCCATTCATGGTCTCTGTTGACAGACGACAGAGATCTACTCTCTGTTGGATGAAAAAAGATAAAGAATCTGGATTCTTAGTTTTTTGTCTGTTTGCATATTTAGGAGTTCAATCGATTAAGGAGAACAGCTCTTTGAGAACTAAACCGATGAATTCTGTGTCTACTTTCGACCTATAGCTAAGGCTGTAGAACTGAAGCTAGGAGCTCTCCAGCATGTTTGTTAATCTATAATTCAGGAAAGTTTTTACTTCTTGTATGTGAAATATTTTCTACCTCCAGAGGGTATTAATAAATCACAGTTACATCTCTTAATTAGAGGAGCTCTATAAAATTGATCTTTAGAGATAAGTAAGCATTTACATAAATCAAACACTCTCCAAATTCACAGAAAATAAACTAAATAAACTCCTTACAGATATTGCTAATTAGAAACATTTTTGAGATAAATCAAACTGGTTTAATAATTTTGGTTTAAGAAAGAAAAAAAGCTGGCCCTGGCCGGGTGGCTCAGTAGGTTGGAGCATCACCTCGTACACCCAAAGGCTGTGGGTTTGATCCCCAGTTGGGGTGCGTACGGGTGGCAACTGATCAATGTTTCTCTTTCACATGGATGTTTCTCTCTCTTCCTTCCTCTCTCTCTAAAACCAATAAGCATATCCTGGGGTGAGGATTAAAATAAAAGAGAAAGACAGACAGCAGTCCCCAACCTTTCTTTGGCACCAGAGACCAGTTTCTGGTGCTAAAGAACCAGAAATTGTGGAGGACAATTTTTCCATGGGCTGGAGTGGGTGGGAGGACAGGAGGCAGAGCTCAGGTGGTAATGCGATGGTGTCCAGGGACTTAGATCAGGGGCCACCAACCGTTTTGGCACCTGGGACCAGTATCACAGAAGATGGATGGGGTGGGAGAGGGGCGGGGACAGGAGGCGGAGCTCAGGCAGTAGTGAGAGTGAAGCTGTGTTCCCACACCCACGGCTCACCTGCTGTGTGGCCCAGGTTGGGCCAGACCACGGACCAGTATCCATCGGCAAATCAGGGGTTGGGGACCCCTGATTTAGATGACTGTGTGACTATTCCACTCTGTTTCTAAACACGTGCTCCTAATTTCTTTAAATGAAGATATAATAACTGAAACTAAACCCCTCCTTGTGCTGTATTCCAATACAATATTCCCCAATCCAAAAAAAAAAGGAAGAAAGAAAGTTATGTCTTTTCTTGGATTTACTGGTATTAAATACAATTCATGAGTGAATTTTAAAAATAATATATGACTTGTTTTCTAATGAATAGTTTAAACTGCCAGAACTACTCATTGGCTCACTAATTTAAAAAGTTAACAATATTCCTACACAATGCTTATGATTTCGAAAAATGTAAATCTGTGTTCCACTGAACTGAATTATAATTCTGACACTTACAAATATTTTTAACCGGGGTAAAACACATGTGAAACTAACTTGAGCCATTTCGGAGGGTCAGTGGCATCAGGCAGATGGACACTGTCAAGTGGCCATCACGGCCACCCTCACAGGGCCTTCCCATCATCCCTGAGGGGGCTCCACCTCCAGGAAACAGTGCCCAATCCTTCTTCCCCAACCCCCCAGCACCCACCCCCCTACTTTTCTTAAGTTTATTGGGGTAACACTGGCCTTTTACTTTTAAACTAGCCATGTCTTCGCAGTTACGGTGGATTTTGCTTTTTCCTCCCATCTAGTCTGACAGCCCGACTTGTAATTGGCGTTTTTAGACCTGCATCGTTCACCAGGGCAGCTACTGGCCACGTCCACCACGAAGGTTAACTAAAAGTCAAGGATGGAAAATTCAGTTCCTAACGCGCTCAGGAGCTGCGTATGACCCCTGGCTCCACACGTGTTTCGGACGCCGCAGACACGGAGCATTTCCACAGAGCAGAGCTTCGGTCGAGGCCCTTTACACTTAATGTGATAATCCGTACGGTTGGCTTTAAGCGACCCATCTTGCTACTTACTCTCTATTTGTCTAACTTGTTCTCTGTTCGTCTTTCCTTCTCTTCCTGCCTTTTAAGAGACTGAAAATGTGTCACCATCGCTATTATCTTCACTATTGGCTTACTGCTGCACCTCTTTGTTTGGGGTTTTAGGGCTGCTCTAGGGCGGGGGTTTTCAACAGGGAGCCAATCTCCCCCCCCCCACAGACATCTGGCAAAGTCTGGAGCTATTCTGTTTCAGCTCAGAGGGAGGATGCTGCAGGCATCGATGGAGCAGAAGACAGGAATGTAGCCAAGCATCACACAACGCGCAGAAGTACCCACGAAGAGTTAACAGACCCGCGTCGACAGTGCCCAGGTTGAGACACCTTGCTCTAATGCTGACGACACACATCTCAGATGTACCTTGACAATACCGCATCACTTGGTGCAACCTGAGCATCACTCCATGTATTCCTTCCTGTCTTGTCCCTGTTGCCGCATGTGACTAGCTGGCCGTGATACTGGGCTTAACGAATCTACCTCTCGAGGCCCAATCTTCTTCTTGAGACAATTGAGAATGTCTACCTCTCAGGCATTTTGTGAGAATTAAAACAAGGTAAGCAGAGAGCTCAGCACAGTACCCATGCACTTTACTTGGTGACTTTTCAATGAGTTGTAACAACTGTGAATTAAGAAGACTTTAACTGATCTGAAACGAAGGAAGAGAGGACATTTCTGAAGAGAAATCCAAGTGACCTAGGCACACACGGTTCAGCCTCTCTTACAAATGCCCCTCCTGCAGCTGTCTACCTCCAGCGTGACGGCCAGACTGCACCCTACTGGACTGGCTGGCGGTCTGACTCAGGAGAGAATTTCAAGAATCTTTTAGCCTCTGATATATAATCCCTTTTATTTACCTACATTTAATTGAAGACATGTGGAGGTGGTGCCACACAAAATGTAATTCAGACCTCGAAACGTCAATAAAAGCGTCTGTGAGGGAGGGGCCGATGGAAACCTAGCGGGGGCGCACGTCGGCAGCCAGGGCGCTGCACACAATTAGGAAAGGGATGGAAACACGCTGCCCGACTTGACGAGGTGATAAAAGCTCTTTTCCCATAAAGCTTAATGAGCTCTATTAGTCTTCGGCTCACAGGAATGTAAAAGGGTCAGCCCCACAGAGGGAAGTAACTGACTCTCCACACATGGCCCCATTCAAATGACAGCGGATCACATTACTGATGTAATTACGATAACTTGACAATTTCGTTAGATTCATGTGGCAGTTAACTGTTTAGGACTTACAACAAAGGGACGTGGTTCATTCACAGCAGCTTGTGTGGACAAAGTGAAATCGAAGGCCTCCTTCACTTTCAACTCAAGTCCCACGTACTTTATCGTCTCTACCCGAATTATATTCTTTTATTCAAAATTAGCGAAGGCGTTTGGGTGTTTACCATATCTGTTATTTTTCTTCTCCAACTAAAACATAAGCTTGGTGGCGAAATTAAACACTGAGGGACTCCCGCCACTCGCCTGCCCTGGCTTCGCTCTGGCTCCCGGGCTCTGCAGGGGAAGGCGCAGAGCCCGGAGCTGGTGCTGCCGGGGCCTGGGGGGCAGCAGCCAGTAACCATGTCATCCGGTGGCTCCTGGGAAACTGCAGGCCAGAAACACATCAACAGAAAGCCCTCAAGTACTTCCCAAAAACTTCAGGAAAAGCGAAGCCAAGTGGTCACCTTTAATTTTGACTTTTTTCCCTCTGCCCATGTCTGTTAACTCCCATAAGAAACAAATCAATTTAGCCAAGGGAAAGTAAATACAGCTCCAAATCATTAAGTGGAAAGAGCGGATCAGAGGGAGAAATGACAGAAACCATCGCTAGGCTTCCATCCTGATACTTTCCCTTAATCATCAAAAATTAATGCCTGTGCACACAAGTCCCAGCATTTCACCAGAGTAGCAAGATGTGACGTAAAAGCATGCATTTGTATGGCAAACTCTGGAAGTACACGGTGGACACACTCCGAGCTTCTTCTACAAGATGAAGAACACGGCGATGTCAGGTAGCTCCGATCTGGCTGGGAAGACAGAGCACTAACCATACTAAATATAAAGATTGGGCCTTCTGTGCTTTCAGCTGCCAAAAGACGGGTAAAAGCCTGCTGCGCTCAGCCTCAGCCCACCTAGCTTAGTCATTCATTCAT
>JAPYXV010000797.1:0-14780 GCA_028533065.1 Trachops cirrhosus | reverse complement strand
TGGGGTCTCCCTCAAGATTCTCCACCAGCGCTTGGAATGGGTGAGCAGACAGCAAGATGGAAATCAGCACATTCGCACACATAACTCGAAACGAGATGTTATGGTGCGGAGCCAAGACGAGATGAGTACAGACGAATGTTCACACAAAAATGCGCACGATTCGCCGTGAGTTGTGTTGTAGTCTGTGTAACAGTTGTGCCAGAAATGAGACTCGGTCAGATGTCAAAATGCCAGTGATCTCGCTTTAGTTTTGATTTTTAATTATAGACAAAGACATTCTGAAGCCAGAAGAAGTACTACATCTGTTTCAACTTACCTCACAGGGCCCAAATTAATAGGTGTTTCTGGCTGAATAAGTCAACTTCATGCTTGGTGTGTTATTTTTGAAAACATTTGGAGTGGTGTGTGTGTGTTTTACTGCATCCTGGTTGCTAGACATGCATGTTGGAAAAAACATACCCCATTTTGGGACATGATTTATTTGTTTTGTTTTGTCCCTCAGAGTGAGGTATTTCATTGAGGCTGAACCCTCCAGAACATTATAACGTTAGTAAGAATTTCTAAAAGTGATTGATTCTTTAGGTCTTAGAGGAGTAGATCTGTAGGTAAGATACACAGTAAAAAATGTCAGGCCACTTAGTGCCCACAGGACATCATTTACTAAAAGGAGGACGACAGTACTGTAAACAGCCAAGGTCACCTTCAAAGAGCACAGGGACTGCCCGGAAGTGCAGGTGTGCAGGTGGTCAGCACTTGAGCAACTGGGAACTTACTATACCTGTCCTGTTGGTCGGCCTCAGCTGTTACTTCTGAGCCCAGTCTGGCTCCACTGGGGCCCCATTACCCTCATCAGAGTCATTCTTGGGCTGTCGAGCATGTTGACATAAGTTGGTCAGGTTACAAATGTTAAATTCTCCAGTGGGACTCAACAGCCAATCTGGGTGGAGCAGTGGGGACTTTCCCAAGCCAAATCTGGGAATCCTGAAAACCTTGCCAATGAGAGCCTCCATGCCGGTTTTCTGCCGGTTCCTAGGTCTAAAATGTCCTCATCATCCTTGTGAGCAGGGGACAGACTTCGGGAACAAAGAACCTCCACACTTTGTGACCCAACTCTCAGAGCCACATGCATAGACTGCCACACTGGGCAGGAAGTGAGAGGTCACTGACCAGTGTAAATGGTCACCTGGGGTGCTACTGGCATTTGGGGCAGGAAAATCTTTTTCTGTGAAACTTTCCTGTGCAGGAAAAACAGCATCCTGGCCCTCGGTTATCAATAATGCATCCGCCGGTTATTATGACAACTGAAAATCGCCTCTCCCACGGTTCTACACACTGGGGCAGTGGAGAAAAACAATCGTACTACTTTCAGCTGACATGGCTTTTCACAGAGAGGACACCTGGATCCCTGAAGGGGGAGTGATCTTGCCTGAGGTCAGAATGCAAATTACTAATGAAGTCAGAATTTTACTCTGAAGCACAGACTGCTGGTTGCCAGAGGGAAGGGGGGTGGTGGGGATGGATGAAAAAGGTGAAGGGATTGAGAAGTCCACATTGGTAGTTACAGAATAGTCACAGGGATGTAAAGTACAGCATTGGGAATACAGTGAATAATTTTGTAATAACTATGTTTGGTGTTCATTGGGTACTAGAAATATAAGGAGGAATGCTTTATAAAGTGTATGATTATCTAACCACTATGCTGTACACCTAAAACTAATATAAAACAATATTGAATGCAAACTGTAATTGAAAAAAATGTTTTTAATTCTCGCCCAAGGATATGCTTATTGATTTTAGACAGAGAGGAATGGAAAGAGAGACATGCTGTGAGGGAGAAGCATCAATTTGTTGCCTCTCATATGCACCCTGACAGGGGATTGAACCCACAACCTAGGTATGTGCCCTGACCAGGGATCGAACCCACAGGCATTTGGTGTATGGCACCATGATTCAACCAACCAAGCCACCCAGACAGGGCTGTAAGTAAAAACTTAAAAAAAAACTTAAAAAAAATTGAAAATTAAAAAAGAATTTTACTCTGAAGTTTCTTGAATCATCCTCCTGCTGCTGTTCACCTATGAAATAGTAATTACCTTATCAATTACTAAAGTAGTAATTTAGAAATTGTTCATTGGACTTCTGGTCAAGATGGTGGCATAGGTAAACACAGCTTGCCTCCTTGCACAACCACATCAAAATTACAACTAAATTATAAAATAACCATTACACAGAACTGGCAGAAATTGAGTTGACCAGAAGTCTGACAACTACAGAATGAAAGAGACCATATCCATCTAGACTGGTAGGAGGGGCAGAGATGTGGAATGGACTGGTCCCATATTCACGTGCGGTGGATAAAATATCAGGAGGAATATCTCTGGAATCAGGAGTCCCAGCCCCACACCAGGCTCCCCCAGCCCTGGGCTCCTGTGCCAGGAAGATAAGTCCCCATAACTTCTGGCTGCAAAAATCAGTAGAGATTGAGTCAGTGTAAGAAATTACTAGAGTCTCAAGCAGTCCCTCTTAAAGAACCAACACACAAACTTACTAAGACTCACTCCCTCACTGCCACAGAACTGGCAGGCAGTTGCCATATCTGAGATTCCATTAACCAGGCTAACACTGTTTGTCCACCCTGGCGATCCCCTAAGGATCCCACTTACCCAATTTACAGCTGTTAAGAATAGCTTTTCCATATGAATGGCTGGTCTTGATTCATGCTGCACAACTTCCTAAATCTTTGTAAATAAGCAACAGCTGGCCTCAGTGAGCCCCAAGGCTCCAGTACCTCTTTTTAACTGGCCCCAGGCCTGGCACTAGCAGCAGCCAGCCAGGTTTCACAGTTTGGCTTTGTCTGGTAATCTCCAAGCCCAGCACAAGTAGCAGCCTTCTCAGATTGCTCTATAGCTCTGGCAGGGTGACCCCAGGCAAAACACTGGTGGGGGCTGACCTTGGCGTGCACCACTTGGGAAATCCCGGGACCTGTGCACCCAGTGAACAGTTACAGACCACATCAGAGCACCACTGCCCTGCCCCTGCACAGCTGATCCTCCATGGAGGGTGGAGATGGATGGTCAGTGGTCACAGCCAATCCTTGCAATTAATTGGCCTGGGTAAATCCCTTCCATTGACCTGCCAAAAGCAATTAAGTCTCAACTGTAAGAGGAGGGTGTACTCAGCCCACACGAAGGGCACACCTCAAATTTTACCCAGCTTGGGTTATAGGAGAGGCTGTGCCACTGAACCCTATAGGACACCTATTGCAGTAGGTCCTGATACCAACACAGGGGGTCATAGAAGCTCTACATAATACATAAAAACAAACACAGGGAGTCTGACAAAATGAGGAGACAAAGAAACACAGCCCAAATGAAAGAACAGATCAAAGCTCCAGAAAAACAACTAAACAAAGTGGAGATAAGGAATCTAACAGATGCAGAGCTTAGAACTCTGGTTATGAGGATGCTCAGGGAACTTAATGAGGCCTTGAACAGCATAAAAAAGATCCAGTCAGAAATGAAATGTACACTAATTGAAATAAAGAACAATTTATAGGGAAACAGCAATAGTTGAATAAAGCCAAGAATCAAATCAATGATTTGGAACATAAGGAGGCAAAAAACCAACCAATCAGAACAATGAGAAGAAAAAAGAATGCAAAAAAACAAGGACAATATAAGCAACCTCTGGGGCAACTTCAAGAGGTCCAACATCCACAGAAAAGAAAGAGCAAGAAATTGGAAATCTATTTGAAAAAATAATTTTAAAAAATCCCTAATTTGGTGAAGGAAATAGACATGCAAGTGTAGGAAACACAGAGAGTCCCAATTAAGTTGGACCCAAATAGTACCACATCAAGACACATCATAATTAAAATGCCAAAGGTTAGAGGTAAAGAGAGAATCTTCAAAGCAGCAAGAGAAAAGAAGTTAGTTACCTACAGGGGAGTTCTCATAAGACTGTCAGCTGATTTCTCAAAAGAAACTTTGCAGGCTAGAAGGGACTGGCAAGAAGTATTCAAAGTGATGAAGAGCAGGGACCTATAGCCAAGATTGCTTTACCCAGCAAAGCTATCATTTAGAATGGAAGGGCAGATAAAATGTTTCCCAGACAAGGTAAAGCTAAAGGAGTTCATCATCACCAAACCATTATTATACGAAATGTTAAAGGGACTTACTTAAGAAAAAGAAGAAGATCAAAATTATGGACAGTAAAATGGCAAAAATGCATATCAACAATTGACTCTAAACAACAAACTAAGCAAACAAGAAGAACAGACACAGAATCATGGATATGGAGAGCATTTGATGGTGCCAGATGGGAGGGGGTGTGTAGGGGAGTGAGCGAAGTGTGGGTGAGGAGATTGAGAATTACAAATAGGTAGTTACAGAATAACCATGGGGATATAAAGTACAGTATAGGAAATGGAGTAGTCAAAAAACTTAAACGCATGACCCATGGACATGAACAAAGCTGTGGGGATTGCCTGAGGGATTGGTGGGTGCTGGGTGAAGGGAGAGAAAGGGGGAAAAATTGGGACAACTGTAATAGCATAATCAATAAAATATAATAAAAAATAAATAAAAGTACAAATAAAAAAGAAACCACTAATTAATTTACTATTCATGGCCAGTACTTATGAACTGTTTGAAAGTTCTAGGCAAAAATACTAAATAACTATCCCAATTATATATCTATTTATAGCCTAAGTCACTATTAGTAGGAGTATAATTACAAAATAATAAATTAAATTGTAATCCATTCTGGAAATACTTTCTGTAAAGAGATAGACCAGGGATGGACAGAAGAATGCAGCTGTGTCCAGACTGACAGTCCCAGAGGGCGGGTCTGGAATAGTCTCTTGACACGCCAGTGCTGAGCTCCAAGCCTAGCATGCAGCTGACAGTCGGCCGGTGTTTGTCCATCCGAACTGAAGCACATGCCTGTTTGCATTTAAGCTGCTCTCCCAGACAGCTTCTCAAAAGCTGTCTCCTGGAGTTTCATTTCTAATGACTGCACGGGCTCCTATTCAGGCTCGCTGGATTGTGTTGAGGAAAATGGACCCTTAAAAGTAGCCCGGATTGAATGGGAACATGTGCAGGATGTGGCCCAAACATGCCACGGGTACTGCTGGGTGGGGTGCAGAGAACAGGTCCCGTTGCCAGCTCGTAAATCCCTCCCTCCCAGAAGCTTTAGCAGTGTGAGCAAGATACTGCCTGCCAAGTGCTTTGAGCTGCCTGGAACAAGGTGCGGAACAAATAGCCTTATTATTGTTTCTAATCTGCAGATCCTGGGCTCTGTGTCTGGAAATACAAAGAAAGGAATGGGGCTGGGTAGACAGAAGCCAACGTTTGTGAGCCCCTCAGGCTGTGGTTTGCTACGTGCCTTTCCAACAAGAGACATTAAGCCTCTGCTTCTAGGGCTCAGCAAGTCCTATATTTTTGTCTGTGAGAGGCACTCTTCTGGGACATATATGCTAATTTTTTTCTTATTAAACAATCAACTTTTGTTTCTTCCCAGCAGAGCGCCTACAAATCCCCAGGCTGCTTTTCCTAACCGAATTGTGGTTAAACTATTCTCTCCTCCAGCTCTCCTCTCAAATCTATTAGAGGCCGCCCCTGGAGAAAAGCTGTTTCTGAGGGTTCTAAGTGGTTAGTTTCATTCTTCCAATTGGATCCAGGGGATAAATAGGGTAGTGTAGACACTCAGGTTATATTTGCCAGCCAGTTTTACTAAATTCGGTGCTTCAGCGTTCCCCCCACGCCCCTGCCCCGCCCCGCCCCAGGGTCCAAGGATGCTCCTTTGGAAGTCTTAGCTTCCAGGGTGTTCAAAGCTTAACAAACAGCTTTGCAACCTCTTTGTAAGCTCATCCCTGATAACTGGCCCTACCTTGCAACTTGCTGATAGACCAACACATTGGCCTTGGTAGTTTTGTTTTCAAGTCTGACAGAAGAACTAATCTTGAAGCAGCATTTATAGGTCTTTTAAAAATGACCAAGATTGCCATGGAAACTGAAGGCAAAATGACAAAACTCCAAGGGGTGGGGGGAAGCATCCTTTGCTTAATTGCTTATGAAGATGTGGGAGAGGAACAGAAAGTTGCATCCTGTAAGATGATAGGTGTGCTCATGAGGAGGAGGTGGAAGGACAGGTAATGCCCTTGGGGAGGCCCGGACCAGCACTGCCGCAATCACTGACTGTGTGGAAGCATTTTGATTACAGAGTTTTAGTTACACTGCCTCCCAGATTTATGTAACAATAACGACAAAAAATGTTATGTTACACTGACTATTGTGTGATTAAACAGAATCGCTGAGGAGAAAAAAATGATGAGCACATATGCTTCTTGGCTAGATTTTAAATACTGTTTAAAGAATTACCTGTAGTTTTATCAAGGATTAAATAAGAATGTAGACTTTTTCCTAAGTTTCAGTGAATGCAGGCATTTCAGATTTTCTTCTGTCACTATGTAGGGAAGACATACACCAGGCTTTCGAAGGTAAGACTGCACAGTGTTATAAAACATGAAGTCCTCTTATCCTTTAAAGTTTCATTTAGAACTTAAACATGTAGCAGAGAACAAAATTAAACCTCTCTTTAAAAAGTGCACCTTTGTTCCAAAATGTTCTTTTTAAAGACTGAAGGCCTTTCAGAACTAATTTCTGTAGAACTCTCATAAGGAAGCAGTTTGAAAAAAGCTGTAGGTTATTAAGGCTTAATGAGGAAAGTACTGTTGCATATAATTTCAAGCCACACCTAGTTATCAGTGTCTAGTTAGAATTCTGGTGGAAGAGTGGCCATTTAATTCTTCTTTACGAGTAAAGTAAAAAAAAGGTATTATAAGATGAGGAATGATATTTTGGTGCTATTAAGATGGTGCTGTTTCTGGGGACTAGCAATGCCCAAATTCTGTTTTGTGCTCACTCCTTCTCTACAAAGAGTTCTTGGCCTGAGAGTGACCCTCCAGGTGCAAAGGTAAGTGGAAAACAAAACACCAGACCTCTTTATATCTGAGGGTACTTAATACTAGGAAAAGGCCACTCCAATGGAATCCATTTACCAAAATGTTGTATTAGACAATGTACACCAGGTTTGATTGGTATGATTTTTGAAGAGAAAAAATTTATTAAAATGAGTTTATTTTGTCTTACAATTAACAAAATAATTTTCTAATGACAATTATACATTAAATCACTCTCTCAACCAAATGATTCAAGTGTTGATTTGAAAACTGTGATAGACTGTTACTTTGGTGGCCCTCAGTGAACCATGATTCTCTCTGTTTGTACTCGTAAGTCTCCTCACACCTTCATTCTGGGCCTGGCCAGGTGACAAGCTTTGGCTAAAGAAACATTAGCAAAGGTGATGCAAGTGAAGACCTGGTAATTCCTTGCAAATCAGGCCTTGTCTTCATAGAAGGCATAGTTTTGGGTGCATCTGTCTGCCATTCAATGGGAAAACATACACAGCAATGTGGAGAAGCCTGCGTGGAGGAGCACTGAGTTGAGCTAAAGGATAAACTATTTAGATTTAAAACAGAATTCAGAAGAACTAAAAATGATCTAGAACTTGTGGATTGGTAATAAAATTGTTTTTCTTCTCTAATCTCTTCAAGAAAATCATTCTAAAAGTAAAAAAAAGTGAAAAAGCAAGACACTTTGAGTATCTTCAAACTCAAAGCTTTGGTTTGAAGATAAAGCCAGGGTGCTGGAAGTAAAATATGGCCTCAGGGTCAAGATCTCTGTTAAGGCATCAGACTATGTTTTTGAAAGATTTATTTATTTATTTTTAGAGAGAGGAAAGAGAGAAGAAAGAGAGGGAGAGAAACATTGATGTATGAGAGAAACATTGATCAGTTGCCTCTCACATGCCCTCAACCAGGGACCTGGCCCACAACCCAGACATGTGCCCTGACAGGGAATCGAACCAGCAACCTTTCATTTTGTAGGACGACACTCAACCCACTGAACCATGCTGGTAGGGGCATCAGAAATATTTAAGGGGTATTTTAAAGATCCTCTCTGATAAACAAGAAGACCTCCAAGAATATTAAGGTTATGTTTCTCATTGTACTCTGATTGGCAGCCCCAAGCACAGAGAGGACTGTCTTAAAGAGATTTGTGAATCTTTTATTTTTGTCTAGTAGAGTGGATAATAATTTGATACATAGAGAACTACAAAATTTGTAATGATATTATACTAACCTAGACTTAAAAGAGAAACAATTCAAAATGAAAAGATGCCTCAGGACCCCCAAACTTTTACGGAGAGGAAGTAAGCTGAGAAAAAACTCAGCTACAAATCTGGGTCATTTCTTTTGGGAAAGAAAAAAGGATATTACAGAAAACAGAGCCTGAAGCACAGAGGGTAGAGGTAAAAGCCACAGAGAATCTCCAGGGAACTGAACTGAACCATAGTCAAGAAAATGCCTGCACGTGCCTGGGTGTATTTCAAAATAGCTATGGACCAAGAACTGCTGTGTGCCTTCCACTTTTCAACATTTGAAAATGGGAGTTTGTACTGCAGTTCTCCTGTTGTTGCCCCTTGTACCAAGTGTGGTGTGGGAGGGCTAGAAAACTTGTCTCTTTTGTTCACACTGCTTCAAAGTAAGAGCAGCTGCACCCGAGAGATCTTGGACTTGATTTGGATGATGAGATTCTATACCTGATGTCATAATAGGATAAGACCTTGGGAGCTTTGAAGAGGGTAAGTACATTTTGCATGTGAGAAGGACATGATTCGCCAGAGGGTGCTCTGTAGTAGTACTTTGTGTAGACAGTACTTTGGTGGCTTTCAGTGAACCTCATCTCCTGGTGTTCAGACCTTTGTATGGTTCCCCCTCATTGATGCTGGCCTCCGCAATGTGACTAGCTTTTGACAATGGGACTTTAGCAAGTATAATGCAACTGGAGGCTTGATAAGCACATGCACACTGGGGTTTGTTCTCTTGGAACCTAGATACTGAACTATGTGAAAGCCAAAGCAATCATATGGGGAAAACCTGAGGCCCCAGAAAACACTTCAAGCTAAGCTCCCAGCCAATGGCCCGCACCAACTCTCAGTCATGTGAATAGGGCCATGTTGAACTTTTTGTCATTCCAGCATCCTCGCCAATAACATGTGGAGCAGAAGAGCTACCAGATCAGTCAATAGAATTGTGCGAAATGTTATTGTTATTGTTTAAAATCATTAAAAGTATGGGTGGTTTGTTATGCAGAAATAGATAAGTCAGACAGGAGGATAATAATTTCTAGATAAAATTATGTAATGATAGGATAAAATATCTTTTACTTCACATTTGACTTCTGCCAGACTGTCACAGAAAGGCTGTTTTTGCAAAAATATTCAAGGGTTTATTTAATTTTTCCAAGTGCTTTGTTAATCCTTTGATATTTGAATCTTCTTATTTTTCAGTACCTTTTATGTCATCATTGTTGTTTATTTTCTCTTCAATTGTTAACTGGTCAAATTGTGCTATATTTACATTTATTATTGTCTTGACATCTATTTCAAGCAATCCTGCAATGTTTTTTCAACTTCATGAAACTTTGCATCCTTTGCAATATCTACAATTTCTTTTCACAGTAGACTTCTGCTATATTTGAATTTATTATCTGCTATAACAGTGATGGGATATATACTAATGTCTTGAGAGGAAGGGCATTTGGGGATTAATTTTATAAATGGTCAGTTTATTCATAACTAGTTTTGCTTTATAACTTTACTTCTCTTGAACAACCAGATAATGGATACGCAGAGAGTGAGGGGGCCTCCTGTAACTCTCAGCTTAGAGCTGAGCAGTCCCCAGTAACAGACTATGCTGGGCTTTCTGCTAAAACCTGAGTTGAAGTATGTGATTTAGACTTGTGGTCTAAGACAAGCTTCCTACTCTTCACCCTGAATCTAAATCTTGGCATGAGCCACTCAGGTATGACTTGGGGGGAAAGAACTAGGGAGAAATTTGGACCTCAGGCCTGTTCTAGCATGCCATTATAACTGCAGAAGAGGGAGAAAACAGAGATGAGTGCTCTGAGAATTCAGCTTTTGCATAGTCTGCAGGAGGAGGCTGAAGAGAGAGGTCTGTCCCCTGTGTTGTCTGTAAAGGCACCCTGAGTCTGCTCACTGGTAGATGTGACCTAGTGAAGGTCCTGGGCTCTCATCAATAAGATTATTGAATTTTAATCTCTTTTGGGAGGGAGAACAGAGAAAGGAGGAGGTAGAAAAATCAAGGAGTAGGAAAAGAGGACTGAAGAATTCCATTTGTGTACAATATCCATCTTATTGGGGAGAATCTACCCATTGGGTGGTCGGCAGTTGGGAAGTCACAAATCAGAAAAAACGTAGGTGTTATACTCTGAGGGTAACTCACTCCATAGTTCTTTCTTCATTCTGCCCAGTGGGAAGGAAACAAGAGGACTGAGCAAAGGAACCTCACCTCTGGGCAGAATTGCTTTAGCAACAAACCAAGAGAACTTGGTCACAGGATGAGCTCTTGTCCAAGTTGAAGTTCTCAGGACTTATTGCTGAAAAAAAAACCTGCCAGATTTTTTAAAGCTAAGTTTTCCTAAAGTCCAAACTAGGAGGGAGCTGACTCCAAGAGAAGACTGAAGTGCAGCGAGAAGCTCTCAATGGACAATCTGGAGATCAGTACGAGTTGAAGTCGTGATTGAGAAGAGCAGAAAGGTGGAGATGAATTGATTGTGCCTTGAATTAATTTATTTAAAAAAGCGACTCCAGAAAAGTTACCTACTTTGATTGGCAAGTGTTCTTCTTAGTTATTTTCACAAATAGAACTTTTATAGCTGTATTATAGTAAAGCTATAATCTGCCTCTCAAAGCCCATGCTTTTGATTTTGGACACATGAATTAAATATATGATGAGAACATTTAACTTGAATAAACAGTTTTAGTATGCCATAACTGAAAAAAAAACCCTGAAAGCTGAAGTTGTACATTTTTAGGTATATAAATTCATGTATTCCCTCATTCAACAAATATCGAGTGCCTGCTCAATGCCAGTCACATCTCGTGTTCATACAACTAATGCAGGTTTGGAAAACTTATGTTTAAAATGTGTAAAGTGGAGTCACTGGTGCTAAGTCATAATATTTTTTAATGGAACAAGGTCAGTAATAGAAAATTTGGAAAAAGCAGATATTTTTCTACAAAGTACTTTACCTTGGGGTGGAAGTTGCTGAAATACTGACCACATTATATCTTTGTGATGACAGCACAGATAGAAAGATTAATAAATGCAGAAAGTGAGTGAAAAATCACTTAGAGAAAAAAATACTCTAATTGTGATGCCTTTCAGGTTTTGTTATAAATGAACCAGTTGGATTTTTCCTTGATGCCAAAAAAAGGCTGCAATCAGCACTAGTTACATTTATATTTCAGAACCGTCTTCATTAACCTTTTCAATGCAACGCTTTCATTATAAATATGAGAATATCTAAACTTCTACACATTTGTTCATTTCTCAACAGTCATAACCAAGCTGAAAATCCCGTGAGATCCTTGCTCAGGAATTAGAGGCCGTTCCTCCATCGTGCTTTTCAACAGGATTTGAACTCTTCCATGCAGCTGGCAAGAACATTGAACCAGCAAATTGAAAACACACAGTGGTATGTATGTTTGGAGTGTTTATAAACTTTCCCATGCGTGGTATTCTATCAGCTTCACACATTCCCTGAGCACATTCTGATGAGCTGAGCTATCAGGCAAGTGCTCAGAGGTAAAAGTTGGTCTGGTATGCTCAGTTGTGAATTTCCAGTCTATTGAATGGGCCCAGCTGTGGGTCCCTTTCGGCTGGAGGGGTCTTGCCTTTTAAGAACTGTGCTCCACTGCACTTGCTATGGCTTCTGTCACCTCCCCAGGAGACTTCATTTCCTATGAGAAAGAGCCGCTTACTGACAACATGTCAGGGACACTCAGAGCAGCTTCATGGTGATCACACATATTTCCTCTCTCTACTCCTCCCCACTGTGGCTTATTTCTTTGTTCTTTCATTTCATTCCAAGGAAATTGATGTAAAAAGAAGGTCAGTGAAACCCACCTCATCTCAGTCTGAG
Source organism: Trachops cirrhosus (assembly GCA_028533065.1). Taxonomy (NCBI): domain Eukaryota; kingdom Metazoa; phylum Chordata; class Mammalia; order Chiroptera; family Phyllostomidae; genus Trachops; species Trachops cirrhosus. The sequence continues at coordinate 2,709 of JAPYXV010000797.1, read as the reverse complement.
GGTTGGTTATGTTCTAACATGTAAAGTGAGACTTGGCTTCTTAGAGACCTGAGACCATGTGCTTAATCTTAACCTTGTCGGTTATACAGACATTTAAATGAAGGTGTTCGGAGGATATTGAAGAAATTTTCAAGCCACTCTTTCCCAGGCATAGGTTCCATCTCCAAAGGCAAGTTTTTCTCTTTTCAGTTTATTAACGGTACCGACCTGAGTGTTGATGCATGTGTACTCCAAGACAGCAGGGTCTCTGCTTTAATCATCACGGCGTACCCAGGGCCTAGAACAGTGACCAAGACACAGTAGTTGAAAGGTAAATATTGAAAGTTATTTGTTGAAATGTAAATGTTGAATGATGACTACAAAGGGTCAAAATGCTCAATTCATGCCTAGTATTTCCATTTAGTATCTAGAAAATTACACTAGAAGATGTTGGGATTTGGTTTGATGGACTTAAAAGCACAGTAGGAATTCTTAGAGCCTCAGCTTGGTTACTGGAATAGATCAACCAGTCTACCTGTTTCCATTTTGCCAGCTGTGCCAGGGGCTGTTGGCAGTGTCCTTGTCATGACAGCAGAGTGAGGGAGTGAGCACAGCACTTCACCGAAGTGCTCCGGACACCTTTCAAAGACTGATGCATTTCACTGGGGAGCTGTCAATCCCGAACTTAGCTCCCTCTTTTCCTGAAATGCAGATGCTTAAAATGGCATACGTAGGTTAAGATGTGTATCAAGAGTTCAGGCCCCTGATTTCTGCCCTGCTCTGACAGGACAGAATTGTCATGGACTCACAGTCATTGGAAGGGTCATTTGAGCTAAATTTCAGTCCCCAAATTGGGTGAATTTGGAACAATTATAGACAAAAGCTCCATGTCCTAACTCTGACTTCTGAACATGTAGTATGTATGAATGTGCGGGGGGAGAAAAATGCCGTTGTCTCTCAGCAGTCCCAGAGTGTTCCTTTTATAGAACAAGACTCCAACAGAGTTTGAACATGCACAGCTATCTCGTAAGAAGGGAGCCCCATTTGGGAGCCAGAGGACCCCAGGCAGGGATTCCTAACCCCAGGCTCCATTCCCAGCACCCCCAACTGCCTTCAGTTATGTGACCCTGGACAAGGCATTTAACCTCCTGGGACTCTAGCTACTTTATCTATGAAATAACATTGGCTTCCTGCCTCCCAAGGATACCAGAAGGAAGAATGAGTTAACATTTACATAGCACATTGGGAGCCTCCAAGAAAGGCCCCACATGAGAAGAAATATGATAGAATAAGAAAAATGTCTCTATTTTTTCATTTGTTGGTGTCTGGTCAGCATTTCTGGGCTTATTCCCTATATCTATCCAGCATTAAAATGGCAGATAAGCATAAAAGAACGTTCTAAACCTAATTCAGGTAGAATAACTGAATCATAGCTGCTGGGCTTTTTTTGTGTGCTTGCTTATTTGTTCATTATTTAACTTTGTGGAAAGGGGGTATGGCGGGGGAGATAACTTGATTGCTCCTGGGAGAGGTACCTGACCTTGGACTGTATTTAGACAACAACAGATAGGCAGTCCTACTGGAGAACAGCAGCAGGCATAGACGGAGGGGCCAAAATTCGGCATCCATCAGGAAGGTCAGCTTCTGTATGGCAGGAGTTGTGTCTTATATCTCCAGTACCTTTCCAGTGCCTGATATATAGCTACTACTTAGTTTGTGTTTCTCTAATGCAGTGATTTTCAACCAGTCACCAGAGGCACACTGGTGTGCCAAAAGAAGTTTCGAACATGCACTGACCTCTTTTCCCTTAGGCTGTCAAATAAAAGACTGACAATATCCAACACAACAATAGCTAACACAACAATAGCCGTTGGTGTGAATGAATCAAAATTGTACTTACTTTTTGTCATATTGGCATAAAATATACTTTTTGATGTGCCACAGAATTTGAGTAATTAGCTTATGTGTGCCATGAGATGAAAAAGGTTACATTATCAAATTAAAAAGCTTCTACATAGCTAAAGAAAACAGCATTAAAATGAAAAGAGAACAAACTATATGGGAAAACATATTTGCCAATGATACCTCAGACAAGGGTTTGATCTCCAAAATGTATAAAGAACTCACATGATTCCACTCCACTCCAAGACCAAAAACCCAATTAAAAAACGGGCAAAAGACTTGAACAGATTCTTCTCCAAGAAGGACATACAGAGGGCCAAGAGACATATGGAAGAATGCTCAGCATCACTAACCATCAGAGAGATGCAAATTAAAACCAAAATGAGATACCACTTCACACCTGTCAGAATGGCTATCATAAACAAAGCAACAAACAACAAGTGTTGGAGAGGTTGTGGCGAAAAGGAAACCCTAGTACACTGTTGGTGGGAATGCAGACTGGTGCAGCCACTGTGGAAAACAGTATGGAACTTCCTCAGAAAACTAAAAATGGAACTGCCTTTTGACCCAGCAATTCCACTGCTGGGATTATATCCTAAGAGCCCTGAAACACCAATTCAGAAGAACCTGTGTACCCCTATGTTCATAGCAGCACAATTTGCAATAGCCAAGTGCTGGAAGCAACCTAAGTGCCCATCAGTAAATGAATGGATCAAAAACTGTGGTACATTTACACAATGGAATACTATGCAGCAGAGAGAATGAAGGAGCTGCTACCCTTGCAACAACATGGATAGAACTAGAGAGCATTACACTAAGTGAAATAAG
>JAPYXV010000796.1:0-14782 GCA_028533065.1 Trachops cirrhosus | reverse complement strand
AGATTGTAGGTAAAAAAATAGACAGGGGAAGGGCAAGAATAGTATGGGAAATGTAGAAGCTAAAGAACTTATGACACATGGACATGAACTGAAGGGGGGGAATGTGGGTGGGAGAGGGTGTTCAGGGTGAAGGGGAATGAAGGGGGGAAATGGGACAACTGTAATAGTATAATCAATAAAATATATTAAAAAACAAACAAAAAAATCAGTTACAAAAGGCTAGTACCATGGATTTAAACTTGTTGCTTCATTGTCCTCTTCTTTCTTCTTCTATTCTTGGGTTACCTTTCCAGGATGTCAGTATTTTTTATTTTTATTCTATACTAGGTTTCATTAATCTTAGGAACTGTATTTTGACCTCTTCAGTCTTGGCTGGAAATGAGCCTGGTTGCACAATTCATGATTCATGTCTGTGCTGTGATCACCAGCATGAACTGCTCCTTCTCTCCTCCCATTGCTCCCCTTTCCTCTCCTTTGCCTTCCTCTCCTCTCCCCTTCCCCTTCTCTCCTCCCTCTCCTCTCCCTCTCTCTCCTCCCCTTCTCCCTCGTTTGCCTCCCCCTTCTCCCCTCCTCCCCTTGACCAGTATGGCACAGTACAGTTTTCCTCTCACTATCATATACTGACTTGATCCATTAGCATCATCAAATCTTATGCTTGTTTGTACTTTATTATAATTAGTAGGGCAATCTAGATAGTCTTCTAGGAGATGAGGAATTGGTTGACTTTGTTAGCTCTCCTTCTTAGTGATGTTTTGGTTAATGTATTACCTTGGTACCTACTATTAAAACCACCTTTTTTTCTCATTATCGCCCCTGACATCACCCCTTTTCAGACATTCTCATTCCTGCTGAAGTCCATATTTACAGTGGGGCTACTTGGCTTTCTCCCAATATTTTCCTTTTCTGCTACCATAGATGAAAGTAAGAAGATAAAAGGAACCCATCTCTGCTTAATAAGCAGACACATAGTTGATAGAAGAAACTATAGGGAACCTGTCCGTGTGGCAATAGTGAATGTAGCTCAGCCCTGGTTTGGAAAACCAACAGGTGTGAGGTGGCTCACAGGAGCCAGGCCCACAGCTCAGCTTTCCCATGGGGGACCAGGCCTGCATTGTACCTAGGCTGCTTTGAGGCTTGCTCTTGCTAAGACTCCCTCACCCTGAGTTAAGGCAGCAAATGTTTAACGTATATCTTTGAAGTAACTTCCTAAAGTCTTTGCTAAACTGTCCCATGGACTGAGTGTAACCAGATCAATCACTTTTATCATTCCCTTGCATTTTCAGCATTCTTTTCTTTGTTATCTGTAAGAAGTAATCAGCAACATCCTTCTCTTTGTTGTCTGTAAAAAGCAATCACCCAAAGCAAACCTGAGCTTAATGAATGAGGACCTCCCTTGATATAATGCTCCCAGAAAGCAATAAAAGCTTGCCCAGGCAGCCATCAGGGTGCTCTCTCACTCAGAGAGTGGCCAGGCCGTCCCTTTTCTCCACAGGACTTCTGCAGTCCGTGTGAATTTGTTCTTCGCATCCACAACACTGTGGACACTGCTGGCCAGAGTCTGCAACAAGAAACAAAATGAACAATTCTCTTGTTATTAAAATCAATTTTTTAAATTCCATTTTTTTATTACAGTCATTTTTGTGCACTTTCACTTTTAAATATCTGATGTCCTCATGGCCTCTGCAGCATCAGCTTACTCCATTAACTGTAATTATCATTCCCCTACCCTCTTTCTTCTCATGCTCAGTTGTCCCAGGTTGGATAATGGAACACCTTTAGGTTGGCTTCTTTATCCTTTTAGGCACTTTCCTTAACATTCTAAAGTGTCCTTGCTCTCTGGGAAAAACAGAACATTCGAGTCCTATCTGATTCTTTCCTGGGACCTGGAAGCAGCTACCATCTACCTTGCATAGTATGGATAGTATCTGGAGCCCAAGTGAGGGGCTGGGGGTCCACGTGAGAGTTGGTGGTAACAATGCTACAATTTCTGTTGGCCTCTTTTGAGATGCATTTACATTGAGGTCACTAATTTAACACGATATGTTCATTATATCGTACTTTTTTTAAAAAAACCCTCACTCGAGGATATGTTTATTGATTTTTAGAAGTGGTAGGGAGAGAGAGAGACATGGATTGGTTGCCTCCCATATGTGCCCCAACCAGGGATTGAGCCCATAATGCAACCTTCTGGTATATGGCACAGTGCTTCAACAAACTGAGCAACCTGGCCAGGGCCACTGTATTGTACTTTTATTAGAGTAGGTGTGTCATTAACCTTGAAGACTTTCCATATCACCAAGACACTGAAGGAGGGGAACAAACCCAGACCAGGCTGTATGTGAGAATGAAGTGAAGGCACATGTAGAGGCCACTGTAGGTGGGGAAGTTTGGAGCTAGGCAACATTCAGGTAAGGTGAGGGTAGGCTTGGGGCCAGTTTACTCTAGAGATTTTGAAGTCATCAGATTGGGATAGGATGAAGTGCTCAGTGATATTTCCACCTGTCACACTCACCTGGTTAATGCCTGTTTGAGCTATAGTCATTCAGGGTATCACCATATTCAACCCTGTTATGAGATTAATTTTGTCCCCCATTAGGGTGGTCCCTAACCCAATAGGACTGGTGTCCTTATAAAGAGGGGAAATTTGGACACAGACATATACAGAGGGAAGATGATGTAAAGACACAAAGACAACCTCATCTACAAGCCAAGGAGCACCTGGGACCACCAGAAGGGAGGGGGGAGAGGCATGGGGACAGGTCCTCACTCATGGACCTCAGATGGAACCAACTCCGCCTACACCTTGAGTTCAGACACCTAGCTCCAGAATGGTGAGACAACACATTCCTGTTGTCTGAGCCCCCAGTTTGTGGTACTCTTTTATGGCAGCCAGCGCAAACTCATACAAATCCTTCACACATACCCGCTTAACCTGCCACCTCTCCAGCTTTCTCTCCAGGGTCACCTGACTTGTTACTTGTCACCTGCGACTAAGTGCAATAGACTCTAAGATACTTTCTTGAGGGCAGGTTGCATTATTCACTCAGTTAGCTGTTAAGACTCCCATACTTACTATGTGGCTGCAGTAGGGAACATGGCTCACAGTCCCTTCCTCCTGCTTCCTGGAACACACAGGCTAATGCCAGAGAGAGACACAATCACATGTTTATGCAAAGAATACTGAATTTAAAACAGTGATGTGCTAGGGAAGAGGGCAGCCCTGTGTGTGAATGTGTGTGTGAGGAGCTGGGGGTGGTGGGAAGGCGCCTTGCAGGCAGAAGGAGCAGCCCTGTGTGTGAAGCCCTGAGGGGTTGAGACTGAGGGCCACAGACAGGGACCTAGGGGAAGATGATCTGGTGGGACTGTAACAGGGTGCAGCCAAGAGGGGGGCCCCAGATAGGGATTTGTAATGGAGTCCAGAACTCAAGGTGTCCAGGAAATATTAGAAAAAATATATATAGGATGTCCTTACCCGTCCCCCCTCCCCAAGTCTGAGCTGGGGGATGGGACACATGGAGCAGGGCCATTGGGAGCTGTGTTGTATAGCAACAGCTTTGCAGCTAACTTCTGGCATGATCATTTAACATATCTATAGCCTTTAACTGGTTTCATGGATATGTTAAATAGCTGTGGCCACGCTTTGAGCCACGGGGAGGGAAGTGACCTCCACCCAAGATGTAACTGGGGGGCAACTCCCCTGGACACACGGCCTGCGTGAGAGCTTGGAGATGATTGGCTCCGTGCCATAGGACCACGCCTGCCCAGACTTATGATGGCAGCCCAGAAAAGCTGGAAGAATACAGGAATGCTGGCAGGTGTAACTGATTGTAGGAGGAGTCGGAAATGGGGCTGCAGAGGAAGACTGGTGCGGGAATTTAAACCCAGGCGTGGCAGCCATACCTGGGAGAACCATGTGACTTTGGCAGAGTGGGGACCCCCAGCAGGTTTGGCAAGAGTGAGGACCATGTGGCTTTGGGGTGCTCCTTTTTGCCACATGGCTTAGGAAGCAGGAGAGACTTTGCTTGGAAGAAAAGGGGTGAAAAGACTCTTGCTGGGGGGCCATGAGAAGGTGCCACATGGCTTTGGATTAACTGGAGATCATGGCGGCGACACAGCTGATGGTGCTGGGAGCCTGAATCACGGACTTCTACATCTTTTCCTGAGATACAGTACCCCACATTAGGGCAGGGGGAGAAGGAAGGACTGTGTGCATCTGTGGGTATCCAAAAGGACTTTAATATTTTAATGAAGACATTGGGTCACTGTTTTAAGTCTGTATAGCTTTTAAATAAATAATTCCTTTCCTTTTCACCAATCTCTGGCATTGAGAGACGTTTTTCCTCTGGTGGCGGGCATAGTGAACCTAGTGGGGGGACCCCCAGAGAAAAAGGGGGGGTCCTTTTGGTAATAGTATATTGTACACCCCCCTTGGATCTGTTCTGTAACAGGACCTTGTAGGCTTTCTTAAGATTGTGGGTTTTATCCATATGGGAAGAACCATGAGAATTCAAAGTTTGAGAGAGGGGAGTGAAATCCCTTCTGGATGGAGAAAGGATTGAAGGGCAGTGAGTATGGATGAGCTAAGGGGTAGAATTTGATTGTCTGAAAGCTTCAATAATTTGAGAATTGGGTGCAGAAATGGGCTAAGTGCATGAACAGCCAGTGAAGTGCTTGGCATCTGTGGGGGGCTGGCTCCAGATCAGGGGGGGCCGGGGGCGGGGGAAAGGAAACCACTCCTCAGATGGTCCCTTGGGATGTGGCACAGTGCACTTTTCATGCACAGGGAGGTGCTTTTGTTTTCATTTGCTTCCTGTTTATGCCCTTCTTCCTCACGTGGGGATCCTCCTGGCCTCCTGCCTCTGTGGTTTCAGCAATCTCTTAATTGGCGCTATACCCACAGGCTCCATCTCCTCCAGCCCATACTAAAGTCAGCTTGAGCTGGGCCAGGGAGGGGGGAGGTATAGAATTTCAGACTTACAAGGTGAAAAGAAGGCTGGGGACAGATGGTGGGGGCTACATGACAGTGTGAATGGATTAATGTTACTAAACTGTACACTTAAAAATGGTTAAATGGTAAATTTTGTTATGTGTATGTTAGCACAAATAAAAAAAGGCAGCTCCAATCGGACCATTCGCCTGCTTACGTGTTGGCTGGTTGCAGAGCCTGGAGCTTGCCCCAAAGGTCTTTCACGTGTGGCCAGGCACGCCGCACTGCCCCCGCTAGCCGATTTTGGTTTGTTCTGTTCCTCGCCCTCACCCCTGGGTCCCGTTTGGTGCAACTCAGAGAATGTCTGCAGAACTAACGAATGAGTGTAGGCATGTACCAGGCCTTTCCCCCGGTCCAGCCACCCTGTGCCCAGCCCTCGAACACTTGGCCACGCTGCAGCCTTTTCCTGTTATCCACCCACCTCCCCTCTCTCTGCCTATAGAATGGTCCATTCAGCCACTGGAGATTTCAGTTCCGGAAGATTTTAACAAAACCTGGGGAATCCTGGGAGGCAGGGGAAATAGGAGGAGGAAAAAGTGAAAGTATGTTTGGTTTAGGGAAAAGAATAAAGATACTGAATAATCTTTGATGTTAAATAAGAATATAACTTAAATAGCTTTGTTAAAAACTTAAGGGTAATCACAAATTTCACTAGAACTTGAAAGTCCATGTTTAAATTATTGGAAGGGCTGAAACAACACAGAAAACAATCTTTTCAGTGAAAATCAGGAAAAAAGAAATAAGTACCCAGAAAGGATAAAATAATATAGACACAGCTTGATCTCTATATTCATGGAGAAAGTTACATAAGGATGTTGCTCAGTGGTTACATCCTTGGTGTGGAAGCTTTTCAGCTTTTTACCTTGTAACTGTGGGCACTGTTTGAACTTACTCAAGGAGCATATGTATGCACAGTACTAGTTACAAGGTAACTAGTAACAATGAAAAAAGAAACAAAATGAACAAACAAGCCTATCTATCTGCAAATGACTCCTTGTTCCAGAAGTCTTTCCTGACCTCTCACTGAACTCCCGTGCTAGTGCCTTTTTCATGACATTGAATGATTACAGTTGTAACTACTATAACTAATGGGCTAGGCATTAAACCCTCTAAGTCCCAGTTTCCTCATCTATAAAAGTGGGACAGTCAGTATTCCCATGTGATAGAGTTGTTGAGATAACTCAATCAGATAATTGCATGTTAAATGCTCAGCATAGTGTCTAGCACAATGAGAACTCAATGAATGTTTACTGCTATTGTTATTACTATGATTTCTTCTAAACAACCCTCCAAGGTAGGCATCATTGTAACGAAAAACGCAGGTTTGGCTGTCTGTTCTATGAAAGCCCAGCAGTGAGACGTGTGCTGGTGGAAAGGGAAAGAGGTGTGCATAGGTGCCAATCTGGGAGAATGGTGGACTCTTGTATCAAAGACCATCCCCCCTTCCTGCTCAAGCCCCTGATTCTTGTAGGGATAGGGAAGAGAGGGCTTTAAAAAAAAATTAATACAATTATTTTTCTAGCTTTTGGTGTGCTTGGGCTCTGTCCATTCATCTTTCTAGCTTTTGGCGCCTCAGTGTAAGAACCTTCTCCTGCACTACCTTGGCCAATGGGGGAGACTCCTTGTGCTCCCTGACCATCTAAGGTATGACGGTCAGTGGTTTGTGGAGGGGGCAGGGCGAGGGGAGGGGGGCTGCAGGACCCTCCCTCCTGAAGCCTGGAGATGCCACAGCGCTCAGCTGGCCTCTGAATGCTGGACATGGTGCTGGGCCGCAGTGTATCCACATCCCAGGGAAGCTGGTTGGAGCCAGTGGGACAACCCTGGATTCCAGCTTGCCCATCCTCTGCACACCCCCTGCAGCCCACCCCTCTGAAGAGGCTAGCTGGGCTTGCTCAGCCTGCTACAGGCTGCTGGTGCTCTGACTGTCAATGATAACATTATCAACATTGTAAATAATGAAAATAAAGCTCAGAGAGGTTTAGCAACTTGCCTAAAGTCACACAACCAGTAAAGGGATTTCTGGGAATTTAGATGGAAGTTAATCACCCATGAGTGAAAGTTGTGAATTTGCACACAGTGAATGAGAAGGAAGGAAATTGAAGATGGTACTAAAAAATATTTGGGAGTAATCAAGTCTAATCATAGGGTAACCTTGGAAGCATGGCTGGACACTATAATTAAAGAAGAAAAAAATTGAATCCATGGTACTGGAGCCTGTCTGAAGAGAGAATATGGCTGCAGAAGGGGGTGGCTTTTATGGGATCTAGGAAAGGAGGACCCAGAGGATAAAAACTGCGAGCTGTTTAGTCACAGCGCCCTGTGGGGAGACTGGCCTGTCTGTACGTATTCTTCCTTGTAACCTGCTTTTAAACAGCAGCCCAAAGTGACTGTGATGTCAAGAGTACGATAATAGTATTGAACTCACAGTCATGTTCTACATATCAAAAGCTGTGTAGAGAGAGGAATTTATGTCAGTTTGATGGAAGAATATGATTTTTATGATTACACTGGGATGCCCGACCAGCAGCGTGGGCACATGGATTGCACTGCTCTGAATGATTCTCCTGGACACAGTGCCACCATCTGTCTCAGGGACACTGGGCGAGATGGATGAGTCCTATGAAACTCATATTTATGTTCAGGATGTGGCTGAGATGTTGTTCACTTTATCACACCGCTTCTAATCCATGGGGACCAAAGATTTGCCCTGTGGTCTCAGGAAAGGGAGGAGCTGTACTTCTCCTGAGCACATATTTCCCTCTTTGAATTGGCTGCTAGAAAACTCAGTTCCAAAGTTGTGGTCCTTCTCCTGGCATGGTGATTATACTAACCTCCTCTTGGTTTTATTTGATTTTTCTAATTCTTTATTTTCCCCTCATAATTTTTTATTGTGTTCAAGTTATTTTAGATTACGTCTAAAACAAGACTGGTATAAATGAATACATTCTATTGCAGGATTAGGTTTTACTGTGACCTGCATGAAATGTTCCCAAAATATCCACCTCTCCTGACTTTGATTCCTTGGTCACCAAGCGATGTTCTGATGGGCAGCTAGCCTTCCCTTCCAGGAATCTTGCAGTTAGGAGGTGGGCACCCTGGATAATGGACAAGAGTACTCCACCTCAAGAGCTAAATTGTCCCTAAAATAGATCCAGCAATATCTTGTCTGTCCCAGTTTCCTTCCTGCGGATTGTTCTAGAGCTCAGAAGGGAGCTTCCTGAGTGGGACAGTGCACCCTACTCCTTTGCCTGTTTTTATGCAAGGTAAAGTGATTTGTAATGTTTTCCAAGGGAAAACAAGAGGAAGGAAATATCACTAAGGAGAAACTGAGATGACTAGGTCATTTATCATATGAACACATTTAATGTGGCAGTAGTAGCTGTTGGAGTGGGTGGGGGGCAGGTTAAAGAAGCTAAAGATGTTTCTTTATTTGCAAGTGGAAATAGTAGTATTGCCTCCTCCTTGTATGGATTTAATTAGATGATTCATGTAAACCATTTAGCACAGCTGCTACAACTATCACCACTTCTATTACTGTCAAGACTATAACCATTAACTATCTTCAATTCTAGGAGGTGGGTATGCTGACACATTTTAAAGAGGGTAAATGGGGGAAACCTGCTCCTGCCACACTGTAGTCCTCCACTAGGGGGCAGGCTGAGGCAGGACTTGCCAGAAAGAGCCAACCCTTTCAAGAGCTTTGAGAACAGGAAAAGGCGGCAATAGTGATTGAATATGTGAGCATCAGAACCTAACAGTAGCAGTTGGGGATCCATCTTCTCCCCTCCTCTCTCTGCTCCTGAAGTTGAAATCAGAAAAGTTGGCGTTTGTGCTGCCTGTCACTGCTAGAACCAATAAGTAGAGACAAAGATTGAATTTTTATGGACACTTTATTTAGATACTGGTGATCTGAGAAGACTGCATGTTATGTACCCTAAAAGCTCTCCTAATATCTCATCTCAAGCTGACCAAATTTTAATAAGAGAAAACTGGTAGGCATGGGGTTTGGAATTCAGGAAAAAAGTAGGTAAGGGGTTTGGAAGTTGGGGAAAAGTTTAATCAGATAAAAGTTACTGTCCAGCGATTTTCCTAGCACCCCCTCATCTGCTGACCAGTGATTCTTCATCTGAGTTTTGATTGGTGGCCAATATTCTTTCTCTGGAGCACAATGGCTCAGGTACCATCTTGACTGCTTGTGGTCCTCCTGAGGCACAAAGGTCAAACTGCGTGCAGGTCTGCTGGAGTCAGGGTAGGTCCAGTCGTGCAATCCAGTTTCTGGAACAACAGCTTTCTATACGCATTAATCACTAAGCCTAGTAACTATAACTAAAGCTAAACATCTTTAACTCTTGAATTCCCCCATCAAAGTTATTGTCCAGATTCAGGTCTCTTGAGGTCTTAGCTTCCTACCCTATTCAGCTCATAGTGACTTGGAAATCTTCCCCCTAGCACCCTTCTCCTGGTGCTCAGGGACTTAGGACTGGCTCTCCTCCACCTCCAGTTTCCTTCTCCTGGGGTGAAAAAACAAGAGGCAACCAAATGAGACTCCCGGCAGCTGAGATCCCTCCCTGACATTCACCTTCATGATACCGACTCTGGCAATGACCCCTGCATGCATGCACCACCGTCCCACCCCTGGCAGATGCTCATATGCAATTTCCATGGAGGTAACGGTGGTGGGACCCATGCAGCAGGGGCGGGGGGCATCGGAAGGCTCCGACCCAACACACTGATTCCAGTAATAAATTAGCACAGGGAACACGGTTGAGCCTACTGGCACCAAGCAGTGTGGCCTCCCTGTCTCCCCTGTTAAGACCTCCTGTGTCCCAGCTGCCTCCCAGACTTCTTCCCAAAGTGACCCCTTCTCCACAGCCCAGGTTAGAAAGGCAGCAGTGCTTCCATGGGGGTTGGGGGTTGGATGGGTAGAGGGATTCTCTGCCTCCCCCAGTGAGTGAAGGACCTTGGCCCTGAAACTGCCCTAGGAGAGGTCCAGGGGCGGCACTCTGGCTGCACAGATGTTGCTGCTTCTCCTTTTGTCTTGTCAGGTGTCTCTCCCACTTGGGCTCCTCACTACTGTGCCCCTGGCCACTCGGTAGCCACTTTCCTCTCTTTCCTCCCTGCTGCTCTCCCCCGTTTCTTTCTTCCACTTTCATCCTCGACACTGGGGTGTTTTAGTTGTGCTGGTCCAGGGGCTGGGGGCTTTTCTTCCATGGTAGCTTCTACAGGTGAAGCTATGGTATGCATGGCAGGGCTTACTCTCAGTGGGCTGCCTGGGGCCTCCCACACAGACCCACACAGCAGAACCCACCTGGGGAGAAGTTCATGAGTTTCGACACATACAGTTGAGTTCCAGTGCTCTGCACCCATGGCTTCTTAAAAGAGAACACTGTATGTGTCCTTTGACAAGGTACTTCACCCATGAAGAATAAGTTGATTACTCTAAGGGCCTAGAAAATACTGATGTTTCCTCTATTTTAATAATATTTCCACCACTTAAATATGATTGCATTAGGAGAGCCATCTAACTGAGAAACATCTCATTAGAAACGATCCATTTAACTTCTCCAGTAACCACCTGCACTGGCCTTTCAGCCCCTCCCTGCTGAGGGCACCTGTCCCTGCACTATCCTTTAATATCTACCAGTTCAGCTCTTTGCAGTGAGACTGGAGGAACCTTTTGTCACTTTTTGCTTCTCCAATGATTCTTAGCACTTCACAATTAAACTAGCCAAGAAAATTGCACCACAAAAATTGGCTGAGATTGGATTCAAAGCACTTCCTCTTTGAAGGCAGCCCTTTGAAAACTGTGAACCTCTTTTGTTAGTCATGTTAGGTGGAAAGAGGTTTCTTGGGTTCTCAAGTACCAAATCTACCTCCTACAGCTCATTTCACTGAGAACAAAATGCACTGTTTTTTCTGTTGTTTTTGTTTTTGGTAATGGGCTATGGAGTGGTCCCCAACCTTTTGGGCACCAGAGACTGGTTTCATGGAAGACATTTTTTTCCATGGACTGGGGTGAGAGGGGATGATTTCAGGATGATTCAAGTGCATTAAATTCAAGCTCACCTCCTGCTGTGTGGCCCAGTTCCTAACAGGCCCAACTGACACTGGTCTGCAGCCTGGAGGTTGGGACTACAGTCACTATAGTCCACAAGATGATACCATTGTGTAAGCTTGGTGAACGGTGCAGGTGAGATCTCTGTGCTGTTTTTGCAATTTTTTGGTAAGTCTATAATTACTTCAAAACAAAAAGAGGATGAGGGAGATGAGAGGAAGAGGAAAAGAAAGGGAAGGGACATTAGAAATGTGTCTTGAGAAATAAATTTAATAAATAATAGAAAATATGCCCTAATAAAAAACTGAAGACATTCTAGGAAAAGTGACCCTGTTTCTGAAGTCTGGCCCAACGCTATAGTGGCTTCCTTCCTTAGTGAACTGGATTAGCGAACACATGTGATCGCAATGACCCGTTTTCTAGACGAGAGGCAGGCATGTGTAAGTAGCATGCCTCAGCCTGCCCTGTCATATGTCCCATGAGCCCTTCACTTTGGGCAAAATGTCTTTCACCAGCAGGAGGAGTCTCTGAGTAATTCTCATGGCACCAGCCTTACAGAGGGATTTTGTGTGGAGTGTCCCCACACTTCTCCCTCAGGACCCCAGCAGGGCCACTGCAGCTGGTAGGTGGCTGAAGGAGGATCTTAGGGCTTAGGATCTTGGTTATGTCATCTATGAAGACTTACCAATATCCGACAAAGTCTGGAAGATGAAACGGAGGCAGGGATGCGCTCAGAGCCCTGGGAAATGGAGAGCTGAGTCACTGGAGAGTCTGGAACCTCACGGCTGCCTTCTCTTGGGCACGAGCCAAGACTGAGGGAGATTGAAAATATACTCGGTTTCCTTTATCCCCAGGAGCATAGGCTTTTTGTGATTACAGCAGCCTCCTTGGCATGAGACTAAGGAAGCCTTGGGTTTCTGCAGGGGTGTGCAGAATCAGAGGGGAGACCAGCACATGGAACGGAAGATAACGTACAGTCCTGAAATGTGCCTGAGTGTCCGGTGGACTGTGAGGTTCCACGTTTACAAAAAGTCAGTATCCCAGTCTCAGGATGCCAGAGTAAAGAGCATCTCCAAACACTGAGAGGCTTGTAAAATTATGAGAGGTGTCTCTGTTACACATCTGTAAATTTTCCAGGATGTAGGAATGTTTCAGATGCCAGTTTTAAAGAAACAGTCTGCATGGAGGTTGATTTGTCTGCTTTAAAAAAGAACAGTATATGTCTTAGTACTTTATTGTATATTATCTCCTTAATGAGTTTTTGCTTATTTGACCATTTTAAATTTTTCAAACTTGTACGTGGCTGTAATTTTCAGAGGTAAAAAACTGTACAAGACTTACAACAAAAAGCTGGGGTCTCTTGTACCACCTCTCCCAACCCAAATTCTCTCTTCCTAGGTGCAAACATTTCAGTGGTCACTTGGTTTTTATCTTCCTATTTTTTAAAAAATATTTTATTTAATTATTTTTAATTAAAAATAGAGAAAAGGAGGGAGAAAGAGACGGAGGGAGACATTGATGTGAGAGGGAAACATCAATTGGTTGCATCCTGTACGTGACCTAACCTGGGACTGAACCGGCAACCCAGGCATGTGCCCTGACTGGGAATCAAAGCACTGACCTTTCACTTTGCAGAATGATGCCCAACCAACTGACCCACTCCGGTCTGGGCTATCTTCCTTTTTTTCAATAACAAGTATTTTTTAAAGTGTATTTTATTGATTATGCTATTACAGTTGTCCTAATTTTTTGCCCTTTGCACCCCTTTGCCTCGCACCTCTCCTCCCTCCAGTATCCCTCTCCCCCTTAGTTCCTGTCCACGGGTTGTACTTACAAGTTCTTTAACTTCTCCATTCCCTATACTATTCTTAACCTCCCCCTGTTTATTTTCTACCTACCAATTACGCTTCTTAATCCCTGTAGCTCCCCGTCTTCTCTCCCTTCCCCTCCCCACTGAAAACCCTCCATGTGATGTCTATTTCTCTGATTCTGTTCCTGTGCTAGTTGTTTGCTTAGTTCTTGTTTTCACTGTTTTTCTTTTTTTTAGGTTCATTTGTTGATAGTTGTGAGTTTGTTGTAATTTTACTGTTCATATTTTTCATCTTCTTTTTCTTAGATAAGCCCCTTTAACATTTCATACAATAAGGGCTTGGTGATGATGAGCTCCTTTAACTTGACCTTATCTGGGAAGCACTTTATCTGCCCTTCCATTCTAAATGATAGCTTTGCTGGATAGAGCAATCTGGGATGTAGGTCCTTGCCTTTCGTGATCTCAAATACTTCTCTCTAGCCTCTTCTTGCCCACAGTTTCTTTTGAGAAATCAGCTGATAGTCTTACGGGAACTTCTTTGTAGGCAACTCTTTCCTTTTCTCTTGCTGCTTTTAAGATTCTCTCATGTCTCTGTGGCCAATTAATATTCAACAAAGGGAGAAGAAGCATAGAGTGGAGTAAAAATAGCCTCTTCAACAAGTGGTGTTGGGAGATCTGGACAGCTACATGCAAAAAAAAATGAAACTTAACCACTAACTTACACTACATACAAAAATAAATTCAAGGTGGATAAAAGATTTAAATATAAGTCATGACACCATAAAAGTCCTAAAGGAGAACATAGGCAGGAAAATCTCAGATATACCATGTAGCAATATTTTCACTGATATATCCCCTAGAACAAGGGACATAAAGGAAAGAATTAAAAAATGGGACCTCATCAAAATAAAAAGCTTCTGCACAGCAAAAGAACACAGTAAAATGAAAAGGGGACAAACTGTATGGGAAAATATATTTGCCAATCGTACCTCAGACAAGGGTTTGATCTCCAAAATATATAAAGAACTCACATGACTCCACTCCAGAAAGACAAACAACCCAAACAAATAATGGGCCAAGGACCTGAACAGACACTTCTCCAAAGAGGACATACCGAAGGCCCAGAAACAACAGAGAGATGCAAATTAAAACCACAATGAGATACCACTTCATACTGGTCAGAATGGCCAACATAAATAAATCAACAAGCAACAAGTGCTGGAGAGTTTGTGGAGAAAAGGGAACCCTAGTGCACTGTTGGTGGGAATGCAGACTGGGGCAGCCACTGTGGAAAACAGTATGGAATGTCTTCAGAAAACTAAAAATGGAACTGCATTTTGACCCAGCAATACCACTGCTGGGATTATATCCTAAGAACTCTAAAACACCAATCCATAATGTCAGGAACCGACAAACAGCCGACCCTGGACATAGTCGGGACGGATGAGACGCACCTGCACAGCAGAGGCGACTGTGGCCAGATCTCCTGACTATCTCTTCCTGTATGCCTGTCCCTGCTAGCAACAGGTGGTAGGATTTTTGGATACTTGTCTGTTATAACAAAAATTCTGCACGATGCCTCTGATTCTGTGTGAAATGACTTGTTGACCACAGAATAGAGACCCCTAGCAACCCTAATGCTGCCTGCTTCCCCCACCTGGGAAGTTAAGGACAAAATTAAACAATGGGCAGACCAACTGCCAGAATGTTGAAGGAAGCTGTTGCTGGGAATGTTTCTTAAGGAGTCACCACTCAAAAGTTTAAGATTTATTAGAGCCACTCTCCCTCCCACACCCTGGACAGGAGTGTAAAGAAGCAAGGAGTTCTAGTTGGAAATAATAATCTCAAACACATGGAAACAAATACAAAACATGGCCCCCCTCCAAGATGTACAAATCAAAAAACTTAGACAGAAAACCAGTTACCTAAC
>JAPYXV010000795.1:0-14783 GCA_028533065.1 Trachops cirrhosus | reverse complement strand
CACATGAAAGCCATCGCTGTGAGCGACTGAGCCTGGGCACAGTGAACGTGGGACTGATGCCCGTTGGCCTCCTGGATCCCAGAGGTCAGTAGTGGGCACATACTATATGTGCGTTTAAAGACTGGCTCTCCAAAAAAAAAAAAAAAGGCCCTGATTTGTAGCATTTAGCACCATTTTGAGTTACAGCATGATGTCGCCATGCGTGGAGCTGGAAGAGCTCCACAGGAACACACCATTCCGCAGTGTGTCCACCGTACAGGTACAGTAACCGTCAACGTGAGAGCCTGCATGATGGTCATATGAGAATAATAACTAAGAAGTTTTAAGTTTTGAGTGTTTATTACTTTCATTTTAAAATATCATTCCTTTCTGAACGTTGCCCACCTGGTTTTGCTGCTTTTCTGGGCCTGGAGCTGAACTATGCCTGAGCCTAGTTGTTCCCTCCCAGATGTTACCTCCAGGGAGGAAAGGCCAGAGGGGGAGAGGCTACCCAACCAGTGGAGACCATGACCCTGAAGAGACACACCTGGAGAACTAATATTCTACTGAACCTCCCCTGTGAGCTCCCCTAAGATTCCTGCCTGCAAGAGAGAGATAAAGCCTCAAGACAAAGGACAAAACCACTCTCCCTCTGAGGCCCTGCCCACCATTCCCTTTCCCATCTCCCTCCTCCCCCACTTCTTTCTTCATAGGCTCACATCTCTGAAACGCTAAGGCAATGAATGGACAGCTGGTGGCTAAGCCCCTGGACCTGTCCCCGAAGCCCTCTCTTCTCTGACTTCCCAGTGAGCTAAGGCTAAGCTCTTCTTTGTTTAACTGTCCCCAGCTTTAATACATGTATCCTCCTAGTCAAAAATAAAGAAATAAATACAATACAGTTAATTTAATTTATTTACAATTAAATTTTAATAACGGTTGTGTTTAACACTGGCTCACACAATTTCTGGAAATACAATACTTGATGTTTGTGAGCAGGCATAAGCCCTATTCCAGCACACGCCCCTGTCTGAGCTGGTATGGTAATTTACCATCAAGGTAATTAAAGGGTCTATGGCAGCCCTTCCCTACTTCTGCTTGCCTTTAGAAATAGGAATAATCTCTAGGATGTTCTTTGCATCAAGCACAGCTCAATAACTCAGGGAGGAAATACAGATGATTTAACCTGATTTTTTCCAGACTAGTTATTCATTCACATACATGTCATTCTCCACATGTGTGCCAGGCACTGTGCTGGGCGCTGAGGCACACAGTGTTTCTGCCCCCACCGAGAGTACAGTCACTCATGTGCTTTGTGAAACAGATTATCTGTTGCCACTCTATCTACTTCCTTTTACCTTGCTTCATTTTCCATCATAGCCCAGTTGCTACTTGACAGTTTGCATACAAGACATATTGAAATGTAAATACCATGAGGGTAGGGACTTTGTCTCTTTCTCAACTATAGATCAGTTGAAAACAGTACCTGGCATATTTGAAGTGCTTATTAAGAATTTGATGAGTGAATGACTAGATGAACGTGGAAAATGGGAGTAAAACGAGGTTAAATAAATCGGTGACTAGGACATCAAAAGGCTCCTTTCTGAGGGGGCCCGTGACACTCTAATCTCTATTTTCTTCCATTTCTGAAAAGGAAGCTCCCAGCGTAAGTTTTCAGCATAGGGTAAGTCCTCAGGAAACATTTTGTTTGAATGAAGAAAAAATAGATACTAAATATTGCTGAATTACAAATACTTTCAATTTGGCTTTCCAGTAGGATGATGCCATACTCTCAGATGAACGGGAAAAAATAGGCTTATTTTCAAGGAAATAGCAAAAAACAGTTAAGAGTTTTATTATACTCATATGTATTTCAAAGGGAAGAATGAATGTCTCCTTTTTAAAAAGGAGACACATTTTCTCATATTCTGGTCAATGACACACCAAAGGCTCACATATGAAGGCGGAGTTGATTCACCTCGAGTTCTTTCAGGAGTCCCTCTGTTCTGAGGCTGTCGTCCAGGTTGCTGATGCTTGCGGCCAGCTGTGGGACAGAGGTGTTTGACCACGCTTCGATCTCTTCCTTACTGGACAGAACGTCCTCCCAAAGGGACAGGCTGACACTCAGCCTGTCAGCGGTTTCCTCAATTCTCTCTAATATCTGAAGCAGAAAATGGAAATAGTGTCCTTAATAATCTGAGGATTTAAAGAAATGCTCTTTGCCCCACCAACATACTAAAAATGTCAATGCTTCCTTAATCAGAAAATTATATCCTGACCGAAAAGCAAAGTTTTATCAAAATTATTATAAGCTAACTAGTGTATCAACTCAAGTAAATGCTATTACATACATTGTTTCTGTCACTGGGAGAGGTGATCGACTTTTTGAGACATTTGAGACTGTTGGTACATTGGAAAACTAACCACAATGGGTTCATTCTAACATAACTCACTCTAAGGTTGAATTCTATAGGGTAGAAGTCCACATAGAGCAGTGTTGTATTTATTTTTGAAAGTAATACAGTAAGCCCTTTTATTTGTAATGCTGATGTATAAAAAGGGGCATAATTAGACTTGAGCATATAGAATAAGTAAACATATAGAATAAGTAAACATACAGGAGATTAACCAACTTTACATGCCTACAGTGTTACTGCTTAATATTCTTCCCATAATAAGAATGTCCTTTTAAAAATGGATCAATGTAAGATTTTCTAAAGTCCCCAAATTATTTGATGATAATATGCAAATGTCAGTGTCCGGCTTAAGCAATTTGGCTTAAGTAAGGGAACCCATTATAGGTTTAACTTCTGAGCCTTGATATTGGTAATAGGGGTCAACAGAATCACTGGATTTTTTCTGAGCTGAAAAACAATGCAAAATATGTATGGACTGAGAGATCAAGTGACCTGTCCTGTGATCGCAGAACTAGTAAATGACAGAGCAAACACTAAAACCCAAAGATGTGAACTATAAGTCTCATGCTTTTCAATGCAAGAGAGTCTCCCTCATTTAAATTATTACACATCATGGTTTAACAGTCTGTCAGCTGTCTATAAATTATTCTTTTATTTTTATTCCTAATCCCAGAGTTTTGAGAAGACAGTTACAAATTTGTTATGATTGAAATAAAATTCTAGAAAACCTGCCAATAAGTTTTAACAAAATAAAGCAAATGATTTTTTTACTATTTCTAAACTTTATGTGCACACTATTTTTCTTCAGAATGTCATATTTGCATTTAGCATCTCTCAGTCATCCTTTGCCTTAGAGTGAGTTTCCTAAACGTGAATGAATCGCAGGTGATGAGCTTACGTCCAGCCATCTGTCCACGGTACTCTCCATGTCGGTTTTCACCAACGTGTAATCGCTGCTGTGAATTTTCTTCAGCTCCGATAACAACTGTTTTCCTTTACTGGTAAAGCTATCCAACTCCTTCTGCTTATTATGTATTTCGTTCCTGGCAGTTTCATGCTGTGGACATAAATGTTTCCTTAATTAATAAAATCATCAATGATAAGAGTTTACAACCATTTGCCTCTAAGAAATTTAATTTATGGATGACCTGACATAGAAAGTAGTGATAATAATAAACTACACAAATATATGTAACTTCCTTGAATTGCTGGAATCCTATGATATCAGTACTTTTAAAAACAGTTGAGCTTATTTGCATTAATTATGTACATCTAAGTGTACTGACAAAATTTGTGTAGAGAATGCATTATGAGTGAAAAAATAGGTTACCTGAAATATTCTGCTGAAGTAAATACATTTTGAATCATTACCTTGGAGAAAGCCCATTTAAGATCCTCCTCATCTTTTATAGTAGTTCTGGTTACGATCACATTGCTGGCATTTTCTAGAACTTTAGATACAGCTGACTTCAGGTTCTGATATTCTCTCATTAAGTCGATAAGCCCACAGCATTGGCCCTGGCTGTAAAGATCAAAGAAAAGACATCAGCCATTGCCATGTATCAGGAAAGGGAAGAGTTCCCTATGAACATACTTCATGTGTACAGACATATTCATAGATGGATACTGGAGTCAAGAGAAAACCATGTCTATACCTTCTGAGGCTAAGAGAGTACTGGTCATTCTTACTTAATTAACTCTAATGTCCAAAATATTCTCATGAATGAAAAATGCACAGTCATTAAATAAAATCTGTGCCCTCAATGACAAGCAAAGGTGCAACATATGTTCTGAAAAACTTAAGCTTATACAGATATCACCAAATTTTGGGGTTTTTATATTTTTGCATGAATTAATTATTCATAATGGTAAGTACTGAAGGGAAACAAGACCAAAAATATACAAAAATCACTGCTCAATAATTAAAGTACATATGAGGTTTCCTTTTCCATTTCAATGACTCAAATTTTCATTGAATATGAGTCCCCTGAAAATTCTCAAAGTAAGAAGGTAGTTTTTGTTTATAGGAGTCAGATGCCTTTGAACAGGCAATTCTACTTGTAGGAATTTTTCCAAAGGAGGAGACATACTATAAGATTTAAGTAAAATGATATTCTTTACACCATTATGTATAATAGGAGAAAAAATAGAAATAACTGAAATTTCAAAAAGGTCAATAATTAGATAAATACTGATACATTCTTATAAGTAAATACTGTGCGACCTCTAATAAAGCACAATTTAAGAGAACGTTTAATAACATGGAATAAAGTTTGTGCAATGTGGGTTCATTAACAAAAACCTGCAATAATTGTCTACAGTATATAAGGTGCTCTCAATTTTGTTTAAAACACCTTTTTATGTCATATAAGATATTATTTTTTTAATGCATATAGATATCTAATTTTTTTCAGGACTGTTTATTGAAAAGACTATTCCTTCTCCATCAAATTGCCTTTGTCAAAAATCAGT
Organism: Trachops cirrhosus; assembly: GCA_028533065.1. Taxonomy (NCBI): domain Eukaryota; kingdom Metazoa; phylum Chordata; class Mammalia; order Chiroptera; family Phyllostomidae; genus Trachops; species Trachops cirrhosus. The sequence goes on along the minus strand of JAPYXV010000795.1, from coordinate 9,918 downwards.
CTGTGGGTCTATTTCACTCTACTTATTTCATTGGTCTTTATGTTTACACTTTAGCCAACCAGGCAGTGTGAGTTCTCCAATTCTTTTTCCAACTGTACAGCTCCAAGTCTTTCGCTTTACACAAAAATTTTAGAATTAGCCTGTCGATTTCTACAAAAAATCCTGCTGGGATTTTGATTGGGATGCTATTGATATAAAAATGACTTCAATACAAAAATCAATAAATCAACGAACAACAAGTGCCGGCAAGGATGCAGAGAAAGAGGAATCCTTCTGCACTATTGGTGGGAATGCAGACTGGTGCAGCCACTGTGGAAAACAGCACGGAGCTTCCTCAAAAAATAGAAAATGGAACTCCCTTTTGACCCAGTGATTCCACTTCTGGGAATTTATCTGAAGAAACCCAAAACACTGATAACAAATGAATATGTTCCCTATGTTCCTTGCAGTGTTATTTACAATGGCCAAGATTTGGAAGCGGCCCAAGTGTCCATCAGCAGATGAGTGGATAAAACAGCTGTGCTATATTTACACAATGGAATACTACTCGGCCATAAAAAAGAAGAAAGTTTTGCCCTTTGGGACAGTGTGAATGGACCTGGAGAACACTATGCTAAATGAAAAAGCCAGTCAGAGAAAGACAAATACCATATTATTATTCTGTTCTAGTGAACAAACTGTACTAACAAGAAAAACACAGAAAGACTCATAGATAGAGTGCAGGCAGATAGCTCCATGGGGTGGCGGGACTGAACCAAAAAGAACTCACGGACATGGACAACAGTGTGGTGACTGTGGGGGGAGGGGAGTTGGTGGAGGTAGAAAAGGGTATAAGGGCAATAAATGGTAATGAAAAAAATTAAAGAATAAATTATTAAAAAGAAAACAAACCACCCAAAAAAAGCAATTTGAATGGGCCAATGTGAACATGATATATGGATGGCAAAAAACATATGAAAATATGCTTGATATCTTTAGTTACCAGGAAAATAAAATTAAAAACATAATGAACAATCTCTACACATCTATTACAATGTCAAACAGGCAAACGAACAAAAACTGGATAACGTCAGGTGCTGAGAATGACGGGAAACAACTGGGGACTCCCAAAGATGGTGAGTATGAATGCAGAATGGTACCAGTGCTTGGCAGTTTCTTACAACATTCAGCACGCACTTAACACACAGCCCAGCATTTCACTTTTAAGTATTCACCCAAGTGAAATAAGAACTTACATGCACACACAAAATTGAACGCGAACATTTACAGATGCATTATTCATATAACCACCCAAACTGGAAAGAATTCACTTATATGTAATTTTCAGAAAGAAAATACCGTGGAGACTGAACACTGACCAATGGCTGCCAGAACCTGGGCATGAGGGGAGGGCTGACTCCAAGGAGGTGAGACAGTGTTTCAGGTGGTGGTAGTGTTAGTATGAAACTTGATAGTTACACAACTATATGAGTTTGCCATACAGGTTAAGAGTGTACATTTAAGAGAGTGAATTTTACCTTATATCAATCATACTTCGGTTACAAACAAGTACAACAAAACAAAATTAAAAAGGAAATCAGAGGTTAAGATTCTCAAGGTAGTACTTAGTAACTTGATAATCCCTGCTTTTAAGCATTGAATTTCACATGTAATTGTAATCTCAGAACAACTTCTTCAATGAAGTGCTGTAGGACTAAATTTTTATTGTTACTGAAGAGACACAGAACACTAAAGATGGCAAAAGATATTCAATTCTTGATCACACCCACACAAATCAACAGTTAATGGGTCAAAATAGGTCGGAATGAAAAAATAAAACTGAGAAGTTTCTGACTTACTTTTCATGAATCAGTTTTTTGGTATCATCCCAGGTGACCTCCAAGCGATTTATCTCCCTCTCGACTTCTGGTGCAAAGGCTACATCTTTCTGGCTGATTTGCTGAGCTTTGTCTTTTAACCAACATAGCTCATGCTCATGAGCATTCAGTTCATCTTCTAACTGATTGAAGACTCTCAACCTGTGAATTAAAATGGTATTTTACTAACAGTAGTAAACCAACATTTCCTCTCCACAAAGTGCACATGCAGGGAGCTAGAAAAACTGTTAACATAATGATTAAATTAATGTAGGTCAATGGATAAAGATGCTTGCAAAATTAACTTTGCATACTTCGAAGTATACCTCAGAAAACATTTAAAGCCAGTCTCACTGTGCACTTTCAACCTTCTATTAAGTTTGGGTTCTCTTTCTATTATCCTTAGGTGGTGTAAGACTTTTAAAACTAAGGTTGACCTTGTAGGCAAAGTAGGTGAGTACTTATTGCAAAGTATTTGTATGAAATTATTTTGTGCTGTGAGGTCTAATTCTTGTAAAATATTTAAGAATCATAGTAGTTTTATAAAATAAAAATAGTCTTACCCAGCTGAATAATAAATATTTTTCTTAAAAATATACTTACATGCTTTATTGAAGATTACCCAGAGAAAATGTTCATTTTTTGTCCCTAACATATTAATATTTGAGTATTTGTGAAAAGTGGCCATATAGAGGCAGCCATGGACTCTTTTCATTCTTGCCTTTTAGTTTGGTGCTGTAGAGTTTATAAAATGAGCATATAGACATTATTCCATTTAATTCCCAAAACACAGGGGCTAGGAGCAGGTGTTGTCCTTAACTCCGCGCTACAAGAAAGGTGATTGGCCCAAGGTCACACAGTGAAACCTAAGTAGGGCTGAAATTTAGTAAATCAATCCATTCATTGCAACATTTTCAGTAGCCTCTGTGTGACTTTGGTGAGTTCAGTGATGTGGATATTAATATGGTTTTTAAACTTAACCTGGGCCTTCTTCTCTGGCAATTTGAGGACTTCCTGTCTGCTGCCCTGAGCAGGCCCAAGAGGTCAGGCTGCCTGGTGACACCAGTCCCACCGTAGTTTTCTCTTTGCCTTGGCTCCTCATTCCGTCTTTACTCTGGAGGCTATCTTGTCTTTCCCAAATCTTATTCCTTTTTGTAAATTTATTGTTAAACCAGTCAGTTACTGCCCACCAGGAGTGTAACTTCAGGAGCCATTAATCAATTAATCGATGGGTAATCAGTGTTTGATTCTGACTGAAGGAAAGTGAATCGGCAGGGTCAGTGTAACTCTCACCAATGACGGGTGCCTTGGTACAAATGTCTTCTAGCTGCTTGTTTGCTCCCTGCAAACCTGGGAGAGACAGTGACCCTGAGAACCTGAGCGGGGACAAAGTTCTATCAAGAAGGACGAGTAAGATTGAAAAGAAGGCTACAGTACTAGGGAGAAAAAATACTTCTGCAATTTATTGCAGGAGAATACCCTTGACCCCTTTGCTTCTCTGTTAAATGCACCTGGCAAGCCTCCACCTTCGCTTAAACCCACGTCTCTTGCCTTCTCCACACCTCTAAGCAAACAGTTGGACGTAGCTAGGGAAAACCACTCTGCCAAGCTGACTGGTTTCACTTTAAGTGAGTGAATACAAATCTCAAATGGCAGCCTATCACCTTACCAAGCTCCAGATACCATTTCCACTTCCTCTCTCTGGGAGAAACCTTTCACACCATTTTCTGTTCCTATCCCGTGTCACTCAATCTCAACTAACCAGTTCGTTCCAGTCTTTTCTGAGGGTTAGCAGCCACTAGGGAGGAATCCCTTCAGCTTTATCACCGGAATGACAAGTCTCGTGGAGCCACTCCCTTCCTCCTCTGCCTTCATTCTTTATTTTTTAAAGACTTTATTTATTCATTCATTCATTTATTTTTAGAGAAAGGGGAAGTAAAGGAAGAAGAGAGGGAGACAAACATCGATGTCCAAGAAAAACATCCATCGGTTGCCTCTCGTAAGCACCACAGGAGGGACTGAACCCAGAACCCAGGCATGTGCCCTCATGGGGAATCGAACTGGTGACCTTTGGTTCTGAGGGATGATGCTTAACCAACTGCGTGCACCACACCAGTCGGGGCTCTGCCTTCATTCTTGTTCCAGAACATGAGTCCCTTCTCCTGGGAGTTAGAAATTGCTTAAAAACGGATAGTACGATCTATATGCTCTTGTAAGTAAGATCTCAGAGTGGTGTATATGCAGCCCTTTACAGAACCCAGATAAATTTTAGGACCTCTTAAGCATCCAATTAGTCATTAATTTTATCCAAAAAATATTTTAAAAAGAGAAGTTACTAAACATGGCACTACCAAAGTTTTTCACAAGAGTTAATTTCAGAGCAAATAAAAAGTAAATGAGACAACTGGCTTTAAACGCTTGCTTTCACCTCTGCTGAAGCGCTTGGCGAGTAGGTTCTTTCAAACGCTCTTTGTCTGCCCTGTCTTCTATGTCCTCAATGCTTCTCAGCAGCTCCTCTTTCTGGTCGTGGAATGCCTTTTTCAATGCTGCCAGGGCGTCTGCCTCACTCTGCTTGGTTCCCAGAAGGTTCTGGATCCTCTCTAACTCACAGCAGAGGTGATCAGCGGTAGTTCTGCAGGAAGTCCTTTGCTCAGAACTTCTACATTTAAGATGGTATTGGGCTTTGGTAAGAATGCCATCGAGACCGATGGCAGTTGATTCTAATGATTTCACATCTTGAATAGCATCATTTAAGTCTTTTTCTAATAAATCAGTCTGTTTCTTATTTACACTGTTGGTTGCTTCCACCCTTTGCCTCAGCCGGTGGAGAGCTTCTGACAGAGAGGTGTGGCTCTGTAGGAACTCGGCCAGCTGGGACAGGGCCAGCTGCCGCCTCGCCACCACCTGGCAGGCCTCCTCGAACAGCTGCACGCAGTCCTCTGCTTTGCTCTGCAGGAGGTGAAGGTCTTCGGCTCGACCCAGCGCAGCCAGCTTGGCAAGGTGCTCCTGCAGACTTTGCAATTGCCCCCTTTTGCTTTCCACTTCTGCTGCGTGGTCCTGGAAGGGAAAGGGAGAGACACTGGTTCCTGAGATGCACTATGGTTTATGATGTGGATGTATTACGGAATGGGTGATGTCAAGATACATTTTAAGTACAGCGCATGGCATGGCATTCAAGGTCATCCACATGAATCTTTTAGAAACATTCTTAAAATTTCTCTTGTTCTGCTCATCTATATATTTCATATAAAACACAACTCTGATTTGGAACTAATTTATTCCATGGAAAATAACTTCTTCATGAATAGAAATAGTTAAAAGTGTAATATGTATATATAAAATTTGAAAGATTTTGAAAGATATATGTTGTATATACATATATAGTCTACACATATATATATATAGACATACACACACATATATACAATAAAGCTAATTCTAATATAGTGAAGGAGTGTGGGGTAGGTGGACATGAACCTCCCTTCAGAGGTGGTGCATAAGGCAGATAAAACTGTACACAAGCTTTAGCTTCCTTCTCTTTAAAGAAATGTAGATTAACTGGGTAAAACTTGTATAAGAAATTTGACCAGCTCACAATAAATCCCATTGAAAATCTATCAGAGAATTGCTAACAATCTCAGCACAATTCCCATTAAGGAGAAATGATCACCTGTCTTCATCTTGACCACAGCAGCCTGAATTATTAAATTTCAGAGGGCTTCTTTGAGCATTTATTTTAGAAAACTTATAAATTCATTTTCTGTCCCTTGGAGACATAATTCTTTTCTTAAAAACTTCTGGACAGCTTTACAACCAAAGAACATCTTTCTCAAAAACCTGGAGTCATCGCTGAGAAAGGCACTCATTGAGGAGGATGGTGCCCTGTCTCCCTCCTTAGAGGGTGGGAGCCTGTTTTGCTGGGACCTTGCTCCGAATTGTAAAACCACCTGCAGCCATAAACATAGAAAGTACTTTTTCTTTGGGTCAAAGCAATTAGCAAGCCCAGCATAGAGTGAACACTTAATAAACATTAAATATTTTATCATTAAATATTTGTTATAAGCTTATCTCCAACTAGTCTAATACTTATGATTAATATCTATTTTTTAAATTGTTCTTTTTATGCTAGGACACACAGTATGCATAATTTAGAAATAAGAAAAATACATCATGAATTTTAAATAACTTTCCAGCTAAATAGTAATTCAGAAAAACTATGCTGTTAAAACATTGGGATTCAGTATTAGTTTTTAGCATTGGAACAAAGCAAACTGGGAAGCTTAAAAAGGAACATTCTCGCCCTGGCTGGCGTAGCTCAGTGGATTAAGCGCGGGCTGCGAACCAAAGCATCGCAGGTTCGATTCCCAGTCAGGGCACATGCCTGGGTTGCAGGCCAGGTCCCCAGTGGGGACCACATGAGAGGCAACCACACATTGATGTTTATCTCCCTCTCTTTCTCTCTTCCTTCCCCTCTCTAAAAATAAATAAATAAAATCTTTAAAAAAAAAAAGGAACATTCTCATCACTTCACTCTAGAAATCACTCGCTTCGTTGGGAAGAAATGGTATCTTACGGTGGTCTCCTGTTTTATATGAACTGACTTTATCTGCTTAATTAAGATAGCTGCATAACGCATTGCCCGGACCCACACGCTCAATTATGAAAACATTTACATAGGAATACAATGTTAAATTGCTGGTCAGTGTTTTTTTTAATGTTGCTTCCCTTTCAAGCTCAAGAGCTCTTTTTCATGAATAAATTTTTCTTCCATTGTAAAAGAACGCACTGTACCTTGTGCCGAGCAAGAGCTGCCTGATGGTCCGTTATGCTTATCTCAGAAGTGGTCTGTAATTCACTGAGAAACAGCTTAATCCAGACAGAAAAGGAAAGCAGCAATTCATCGAATTGTTGGTGTTCGGCTACCACAGACTGAAGAAAATTAGTCCTAGGCAGAGATAGGTGTTAAAGTTAAAATACCCCAAGTCTGAACAGAAGAGTTGGTATGTTTTTGGGATCAGCTCAGCCGAGGGCAAAAGTGACGTGGTCAAACAGGGATAAACCAGAACCCCTGACGTTTTCTACTGCTCAAACCCTGTCTCTCTCACGGTGTGCCCTGTCTCAGTTAATGCCAGCGCCACCCACCCAGATGTCCTCCACGGCTTTATCACCAAGTCGGGTCCGCGCATATCTGCTCAGCACCCCACCCTAGTATTCTGCGCTCTTCTCTCCACTCCCACCACCTGGTCTAAGTCTCCTCAGCTCTGGCCGGGCCCCCAGTGGCCTCCTAAACTGGCCTCCTTTCTGCCACCAGCATGGTCTCACTATAATCCACCTTCTAGGGAGCAGCTAGAAATGATTTTAATGTCATCAGGGCATCCTTGGCCAAGTTCAAATACGAGGGCCATTTCCTATTGTATTGGGTTGGCCAAAAAGTTCATTTGTTTTTTTTTCTGTAAGATGGCTCTAATAGCATTTGGTTGTCTTTAATTTCATTGGAAAAAAATATATATATGTGTGTCTCTTTTCATACATATCATGAGAAATAAAATTTTAATTACCATCTTTTTACTGTACACAAACAGCTTAAGCTATGAATAACACACACGTGAGCAAATCCGAAATTTTAAATTGAGCTTCATCAGAAATGCTAATATTTGGGCACTCTGGCTTTTAAAATGGCAAAGAAGGTAGTTTCCTTCCCTTCTATAATTCTCCTGGGACTAGCTGGGTTAAATACAAGTAAACAAAAGTGTACTCTCTTAATTGGATATGCTCAGCATTTTAAAAAATGGACGACTTCAGAATGTTCTCTAGAACCCCTACCTTTTGTTAATCATCTGTGGCAAGACTCTCCATCGCTCATCCAGCTGCTCCAGGTGCAGGCTGAGCATTTTCACGTCGTCATTGGAGGCCACGGAGAACAGCGACTCCTTCAGGTGCATGAGGTTGCTGTACATGGAAGCTTGGGAAACAACTTCACTTTGCAGCGCCTGGAGAAAACGGAGTACATGATAGCTCTTACCCCAGTGTGATTGACGAGGAAGGACCGTGGGACACAGGAGCTGGCTGTCCACAGGCTCTGCCTTCTTGCAAAATGCGCCCTGGGGCTGTGCTATAGAGAGTTTGTTATTCCTGGATTTCAAAATGGACCCACTTGATCTCTAAAGCAACATTTAAAAGGCTACTGAAACCCGAATGCATTTTTCAGGGTCTGAGTTATGTTGTTGGGCAAATCCAGATGCTGTAGAATTTCTTTGAGAATAAAGAAACGGAGTAGGCAGAGAGAATCAAAGGAAAACTGTGCTAAAGAGAAAATGTATGCAGAATAATTACAGCAGCTCAGTACTAAGTAACAGGGACATGGTCTCCCTCTCTGTTTAGAGATGCTATTAGGCCAAATCAGGGAACTTAAAGGCTCTTCATTTTACTTCCATGCAACAGAACCACTTACTTTTTTACATTTAATCAGATAATAAATCTCTTACGTGTTGTGAGGGGTGCATAAAAGTCGTGGTTCTTACCTAATTAGAGATCAACACTCATATAGATAGCTAATAATATAACATGGCGTTAACTGGGATGATCACTGTAGCATGGCACATAGTAGGTGCTTGTCAAAATGATGTTTCCCCCTCTGTAGTGAGACCACACGTGTGATACAAGCAAATTGGCTGAAGGAATCAGAGGAAGGAGAACACAGCCTGTGGATGGGAGGAAAGACCACAAAGCGAAATTGGGACTTGGGCTGAGTGGGACAAAGGACACAAGGCCAGGGTGGCAATGTGCAAGGACTGTCTGGCCCATAGTGGGGCAGCAGCTTGGCTGATTCAGTGCCTAGACATGGGGGAGCAGAGGCCTGCAGCCCCCTCACTCCCCTGACACATACAGCACTTACTTCCTATATAGACAGCTGAGGAATGCAGTCTGATGTCGCCAGAAAGCTCTAGTCATTGTTCAGAAAAGAAGCTGTGACTTCCTCTCTTAGAACACCTCACACTGTATTTATAAGAAGTCACCACCAGACTTAGAAACGGTGGACTCAGGACCACCCTTTCTCCTCAGGGCAGGACAGTCCCTGGAGGTTTCTGAGCAGGGATGCTCTGGGAGATTAATGCAGAACCTGGCTGTTTAATAAATCAGAAAAACAGGAGTATGGGGAACCTTCAAAATCAAGGAAGATGGGAAACAGGTTCAGAGGCTGGAGACCCTTTCTGATGGAGTTGTCAAAGAAGCAATTATGAAGAGTTAAAGAATTAAGCATCTGCTTAAACTTTTTCTAAAAGGTGATGGGAAAAATTTGGGGTGTCAATCTGTCATACAAGAAGTCTTTTGGGGGCACAAGTTTTGCCTGTTGAATTTTCTGGCATAGGCATCATCACTTAAAGCAAGTTATTCTCACTAATCTCTAGAAATTAGAAACATTGTCTGTCATTTCAGTAATAGAGATTTTTTTAAACTTTAAAAAGTTGGCTTCTTCAAGGATGTAATCAACTTGTATTTTTGTCATTCTGTCATCTGCATAAGTGCTCACTCATTTCTTCTGTGTTGCTTAAAATAATCATTACCCTGACTTCTTTCTACATTGCATTCCTTCCCTTCCTAACAAAATACCCTTTTTATCACCAAAAATTTACATAAATACAAAACCTTCAAAAATTATTCACTGATCATCAGCATTGTTTCATCTACATTTCCACTCATTCCTTCCTCTGCTCACCTGCCAGATACTTTGCATTCAAAGGCCAAACATTATATTACAGGATTTTCTAATGCATCAGAGATATTGATCATCACAGACTTCACCATCATTTTGCCTTTCAGGTCTGTGTTGTTCTCTTTGGGACCACAGAGCTGAGGCAAGAAGTCAAGCTGGATAGAGGGCTTGGTTTCTGCTTTTGTTTTGTAATGCAGCCGTCACAGAGAGCATTCCCCCTGCCACACGCTTCCTTGAGCTTGCCTGTATTAGTTGAAGTTCACTCTCCACTTTGACTCTGTCGGCAGAAATGTCTGTTTCTGGGGAACTGGCTATTGCTTCGCACCGCTCCAACCAGGTCAAAAAGGT
>JAPYXV010000794.1:0-14786 GCA_028533065.1 Trachops cirrhosus | reverse complement strand
CATTCTTTCCATAACACCAGAGGTCCTGAATGTAAGGCAGGGGACAAGTGCCTGAATGGCAAGGGGAGTTAATCCCTACTGCCATGTCCTAGCACCTGGCCCATAGAGTGTGCAGGCCCCATGCTGGTGAGACTACAGCTGTTCCCTGCAGCTCCTTCTCCCAGTCTCCTGCCCTGGCACCTGGGAAGCAGCACCTTGTGGCCAGCTGCAGCCCCTTCTGTGCAGGAGAGGTTCTGCCCAAGGTGTGAAACTCCCACTGCCACTAAGTCTTCTCATCTCTTAAAAGGCAGCCTCCACATAATGAAAAGCAAGTTCTTTAGCTTTATTTTAAGGTGGCTGCTAAGTTTAGAGTACTTCAGGTTACTTAGGGAACCACATCTTCCTTCTGAGTCATAGTGGGACACCCTGGTTTAAGTGGACCTTTGAGATAGTGAGAAGTTACTGACTCAAGTCTGACTTGGGGCTCTGCTAGGAAGATGTAGAACTTTCCAAAAATCCAGGAAGAGATTTTCCCCAGATTTTGCAAATGCTTCAGCATTTCCTTTTGCTATTGTTTCTTTTGGTTCTTGTTCCTTTGTCTCCTTTCCTGTCTTCTTATGCATTACCTTTAATATTCTATCTTATTTATGGAGTGTTTGAGCATATCTCTGTGTAGTTTTCATAGTGGTGGTTTGGGGCATCACAACACACATATGGTCCTCATCACAGTCTCCTCGTTTTCACATATTCCCACCTCAAGCCTAGTGTGGAAATCTTAATTTCAATTAGGTCCACTTTTCCTTTTCTACTTTTAAATATCATTGCTCTGAGTATCAGGTGGTGTTATAATTTTTGTTTCAATTATCATATATGAATTATAAGGATAGCTTAGTATGTGCACCCATATTTCCATTCTTTCCATTGCTTCCTCTTCCTTCCAATGATCCAAAATTCCTTCTATTATCATTTTATTTCTGTTGGAAGAATCTCCTTTAGCCAACCTTCAAGGATATATCTGTCAACTACAACTTTCAGTTTTCCTTCTTCTGAGAAACTCTTGATTTCCCTTTCATTCCTGAAGGATAGTTTCCCCAGATATAAAAGTTACAATTGACAGTTCTTACCTTTCAGCACTTGAAAAATGTGGTGCCACTTCCTTCTGGCCTCCATTATTTCAGATGAGAAATCTGCTGTCATCTGAATTGATCTTCCCTTACAGGAAAAACATTGTTTTTCTCTGGCTGCTTTCAATACTTTTTTCCTTTTCTTTAGTTTTCAAAATTTTAATTATTGTGTCTTGGCATGAATCTGAATGTATTTGCTTTTCTAGTTGTGTGTTTATTTTTCAGAGTTATGTGGACATATTCTGATCTTATTCTCAATGAATTCTGGCCTTATTCTCAGTGAATGCCTTTCTTTTTCTCCTCAAAATCAGCCCATAAACTTATTTGGTCTTCATTTCCCTTGAGTACTACCCACTAGACTTATCTAGCAGTTTCCAATAGTCTCCACTCATGCTTAGAAAATCTTCTACTGCAATAAAAGTGTAGCTGGAATCCTTTTGAGAGTGTAATTAGAAGCAATGTCCTTGTCACAGAAAACGCTATCCTCTGGCACACCTGCAGAGACTCAGCATGACTTCCCAGCTGTGCCACCAGTGCTAGAGCCATCAGAGCCAGGGGCTCTGGCTTGCAGACTACTGTAGTGAAAGAAACGAAAGTTCTCTCCATTGACATCCTCCTAACCATGTGACAGACATAATGATGGGGATAATTCATCTTTCTCTTATTCTTTAGCAACCTTGTGAGCCAAGTATCACTCATTCCTATTTTTCAGATAAGGAAAATAGTGCTCAGAGATGCTCAGCAAGTGGCTAGTAGCCACACAGTTATTAAGTGGGAGATACAGGGTAAATGTCCCAGTAGATTTTTTAAAAAATTAGTTTGTGGCAGTATAGCTTTCATACAATAGTGTATCATACACATCACACTCAATGAATTTTTACATACTATACATACACCTATAAGACTACCACCTAATCAAGGTATAGGACACTTAAACCACTCCTAGGGGCTCCCTCTGTCCCCTCCCAGTCAGTAATCCCTCTTCCCCCCAGGGCAATCACTATTTTGATTTCTCTCATCATAGATAAGTTTGAGCCTTTTTTTGAACACTACATAAATGAAATCACACAGTATGTACCTATCTATGTCTAACTTTTTGCTCAACATGTCTGTTCATCTATGTTTTTGCATGTAACTGGAGGTCCTCCCTTTTCATTACTGTATAATATTTCATTATATGAATATACCAAATTTGTATACTCATTTTCCTGTTAATAGACTTTTGGGCAGTTTCCAGGTTGGGGGTACTACCAAAAAGCTGCTCCGGGTGTCTGTGGACATTCCTTTTCTGAACATACATAATTTTACAAAGGCAATGAAGACTCCTATTGCCCCAGTTCTACCATGTAGCATGAAATTCCAGTTTTGTTCCATTTGTTTGGTTTTGCTATAAAAATTAAGCTTCTCTTATTTTTATCCATAGGGGCACAGGGAGGGAAGAATCTTGCTATCTTAATAAGAAGAGGTCTGAATAAGTTCTCTCAGTGCTCTTTCTGAACAGTTTTCAGTCTCTTCTTGATAAATCCTTAGAAGCCAGGTGACAGGGTATCATTCTTACCTCTCTAATAAACCCATACACAGAAACATACCCTCACACCTTCCCACACTTTGCTTTCTTTCAAACTCTCCTGCTCTACACATTCCAAAATTCCCAACATCATCCACCAACTACCTGCCAACCACAACTACAATGCACCCCACACCTCAGGCACACAGATTTTGTTGCCCCTGGAAAAGACACACCCTTTCACAACCCTGCATCCTGCTTTACCCCTCCTCTGCTGGGCTCCCTCCCTCTTTCACATCTGTATTTAAATGATGCCTTTCCTTTTCTCTTTTGCAAGTTGACATAAATACTAAGCAAATAAATCACACAGACATTACTTATATGAGAATATACAACAAATTTTGGTTCCCTAAAGGTAATTTTTAAATATAAAGGACAAAATGTAATACACAGAAAATTTATAAAAGGTGAAAAGGAAATCACTTCTTTTTGCTAATACACTATGTCCAAGACAGCCTACCTATAACTGGTCTATTATTTTTTTCAAAGTTAGAGATATAGGCTAAATTGACTAAAGCAATGTAACAAATTTAGTGTTTTATGATTATATCTGAGAGGCACAGCTGCCACAAAGACTTTTTAAAGTTATTTAGCTTGTTTGGAATTTGTTACACTTCCTGAGTTTACAAGGCCATTTCTATGTGTCTCTAGAGGTTAGAGCAAGACTCTCACTTCTCAGCTTGCACAAATCTCCTGAAAGACACTCAACCTTGGAAAAGGCAGATGTCCTTGTGTGGTTTGGTTCTGAGGAGTCTCTGGAAGCTGCTTGCCTGGGGAGCTGGGGTCCCTGGCACAATTCTTTAGAATAAATTAGATTCTTTTTTCTTAATTATCTCACATCCTCACTTCTACTGTTGTAAACTACATGCCTCTTCAATTCTTTCCTTATCAACGAATTCAAATACTCCCTTGCTAATGCTGCCTTTGAATTACAGGCAGCACAATATTCTCTGTGCCTTTATGGTGATTCTGAGAGCAATTCACACCTCAGGCAGGATTCCTAGGAACGCTGATGGCAGGAGAGCTAACCCAGTCCAGGCTGAAGCAGCCCCCTTACATGGCAGATGTGCTGGCCCTCCCAACAAACGATGCTGAATTAGTTCGCCTTCTTTAGGCCGCTTGCTCCCACTCCCAAATGAGAATCCAAGGAGTTGAAAAGCATTCTGTAGTAGCTTTGAATCTTGACTTTAAGAGCTGTCTGTTTATAGTTCTGAGAATAAATATAGCATCACCTTCCACATTTGTGTCCTACTGAACTGAATTGTCTTCATGCTGAATGCTGCCTTGTCCAAATTAGGCCTTATTTCTCTAGGACCTAAGGATTTACATTTTTCAAGGTTTTTACGAAGTGAAATAGGTATTGCCTCCTGGCTAGGGCCTCCCACCCTTATGCTGGGATAGCAAAGTCTTCTTTTCATGTCTTAACTTGATGTTCTGTGAGCCCTTTGGAGGGAACTTGAAATTTTTAACCACAAGGCTCATCCTAGGCCCTCTTCTGCCCTCTCTTTACAATTCCTCTTTGGTGTGCTCCTTGTTGTCCTGGGTACCATCTAAGCACTTATGAGCTTTGAGCTCTAACCGGCTCCCCATCCGACACACCACTTCAAAGGCACCTTGGGCCCAACAGAGGCAAAACTGAACCTGTCATAATGATGCTTTATTACTGTCCTCTAACTCCAGAAACTGGGACCACCCTTCCTCCCAGAGGGTAAGCCAGGAACCTGGGAGTCATCCTGGATCCCTCCCTCATTTCCCAGTAGCCAACGCATTCCTCCAACTAGCAGTTATTTACTAAGTATCCACTGAGCACCCACCATGCCAGGTGCTGGGCACACAGCAAGAAGCCAAAAGAGAAGGGTGCTCTAAAATGAGATTCCTCAGGAGACATGTAGAAGCGGCTTTGCAAACTCAGGAAGTGTAACAAATTCCTGGTTTTGTGGAGCCTTACTCAATGGAGAAGAGCAGAAAGAAATATTAAGGAAATATTTGGATAGCGGAATGGAAACTTATGAAACCAATTCCCCAAATTTATCTATTCAAGAAATGAAGTTGGTTTATCAAGAGTCAAGATAAAGAATACACCTATTTCACATGGTTATGTCATTTCCCTTTCTGATTATGTGGCCACACTGAGAAGAACCATGTAATATGCAGTGTAGAAATTCGTTATATTTTTGTTTTCCCTCAGCCCCTGTACTTGGCAATAAGATTTATGCTTTAAATACACTGGTAACTACTCTCTAATTAGAATTACAGTGTTCAAAAACTCTATGAAGCCTAATGATCACAGGAAAAGCCACAGAACACCAAGTACTAAAGAGATGAATTGTTGATTTCTGGCCTGGAATATAAATAAGCTTGAAGTTTATCATTGTTAGTAATTAAATATAAATTGACTAAACCATTAATGAAACACACATATGAAAGACAAGTATCTGAGATTTTCAGAGAGCTTAAAGATGCTGGGACTGGTTGAATGCAGATTCTATGACTGGCAGGGGAGCTACTGATTCCTTCCACCAGCCCTTGTTATGGCTTCAGCCACGGTGAGGTTCAGAAATGCCAGGCTAGATCTGAGAGAGCCGTCCAACAGACTACATCACTGAATCCTGGTCACACCATGTATAGGTTGGCTTCCATTTCCGGCAATATGGTGGATGACATACTCTGAATCACCATCCCCTGAAAACAACTAAAGAAAATGAGAAATCTCCAAAGCTAAAAAATTTGCAAAAATGAGAATTCAAGGAAGTAAGCAAATATGGAGGTGAGTTTTGCCCAGAAGGTTTCAGTCGAATCCAGATCACCTGTAGCTTCTCTTTTGGCAACTCTGCTAGGGCAAGGCATAAGAAATAAACTTCAGGGGGTCCCACCTGCGTGGAGAAATCTAAAAAGAGGCCCTCCCTATAAGGTTTGAACACCATCAGGTTATCCTGTTAATGTAAGAGTCACCTAGAAATAAACCCAGCATGCAGACTGGGGCAGCAAAAAAACATCTGGTGATGAATGGAATGAAAATGGTGTATTTGAAAATGGTGTATTAAAAATCACCTCTGAAAATTTATCACCTCAAGTCATAACTACAAATCTTTCTTGATGTTTTAGCCTGAATTCTCATTACCTTTACTGATTAAAAAAAAACAAAACAAAACTAAGTCTGAGAGTATCTGCTAAGTCTGGATAATCTTGAACAAGAGTCAGCAGAAACAACAGATAGAAGAATCAGACCAGCTAACATCTCAGGTATTAGAATTATCAGGTAAAAAATTACAGTAACTACATTTACTAAGTATAAGGAAAGAAGAGCCTAACTAAGGTGAATTCATTCCTCAGTTTAGCCAGCACACACGCATTCAGAATCCTGTGTTGGTTCGCAAAGGCTCTTGGGATGAAAGGTTCTAGAATCCCACAAAAGGAGAGCGTGCCTAGCCAATGAACAGTGCCTGGGCCCCTGTTACGCCATCTTACACAGAACGAGTCCTAACTGTTTTAGCTCAGATATGGGATCTGAAAGCTAAGTGCTTTAAGGGTAGGGTCAGGGCTGTCTCTGACTGAGCTGTGAGCTACCAAAAGGACTCTTCAGGTGGGTTTTGGCAACTGTCCCCTGTTGGAGGCAAATTTCCTTGACTCAGTGCAATTGTGTAAGGGTTCCCTAGGTCTAGGGGTTACAGGCCCACTGGGCACTGAAAAGTTATAAATCCACACTGAGGGAGGGTTTCTGTGAGTGAAAGGAGGGGCACCTAATTAGGGGTACCATGTAGTCTAATTTGCTCAAAATAGTTCTAGTTTCTATCCATGGGTCCTACTGTAATTAAGGTCATTCCCTTTTACACTCAGAAGTGTCCTAGAGGCTTAAGTAATAAGTTATGTGATCTTACATATAATCAAGTTCTAGACTACAATATTTAAAACTCCTTTATGTCTACTGACAAGTAGCAATGGAGCGCATTCTCCTGACAGCTTCTATCTACTCTTTCTGGATTTTCTCCACTAAAGTAGAAAATCTAGCCCATTCTCCTCAGGCCCTTTGACATTGTTTGTCCTCGTTCCAGAGGTTGAAGAGTTCCATGTGATGTGGAAAGGAAGTAAAACTGAAGAACCCAGAGGGGATGGAGGGAGAAGGGGTGGTGTGAGGTCTCTGAGCATGTACTCTCCAAAGGAACTCCGAATCCTGTCTGAACAGGTGTAAGTCCTAGCCCCATCTCCCCTACCCCATCCCCATCTCCTTCAGCAGAAGGGAATGTTTGTAGTCTCTCTTAAAATAGGGCTCTTTCCTCCAGAGCACAGCCGATTCTTGGCAGAACAGCCGGCGGCACGCTGTGGCATAGGAAACGAGGTCACACATGCAAATCTGGGAGGCTTGGGGGCAAGGAAGGGAGAGGAGACCCCTGGCCTCTTTCCTCCCAGCAGCCAGGTGCCTGTGGGAGGCTTGTTTGCATATAAACTCAAGAGGAAGGAGAGGGTCCTGAATTCAGCAGTGTTTTGGGATGGATAACATTTAATTTTGAAAGTGCATTTGAAAATGTGGCAAGAAAATCACTGTATGCAAGGCTCATGGTTTTGTTTACCCTCTAATTGAAATGAGAAAGTCATATAACAGTGTGTGGTAAAATGTCACATGCAGTGGAAAAGGGGCCACCAATATTAATGCCTCGCCCTCATGGTGGCTGCTGTATCCATCACTGGGTTAGCTCATGAGATGCTGTCTCCCTATTTGCCTGTTACTGGGCCTCAGTTTTGAATGTCACTGCAGACAGCTGTCTGGAAGCACATTTACTTCACAGTCACGACATCTCCTTTTCCTAAGTTGAGAACTGTGTATTTACTTCACAGAGCTCCAAGGCAAACTGTTTCTTTTTTTCCAGCTTAAAAAACAACATTGGTGTTTCTAAGATATAGAAAACTATAAAGCAAAAATTTAGAACCCTACTTTCTAGATGATCCTTGCTGTGATTTGGTGGGGTAGGGGCAGGTGAGGAAATACTTTTGCAAAGTTCATGTCATGGACTCCGCCACCTGGTCACCACCATCCCTTTCCCCCTTCTCCCCTGGTAATGAGATCGTGGTTGTGCGGTCGCCAGCTCCCCTAGAGCTAAGTATGCCTGTGGGATTGATTATGGTCTCGAAAACAGGGCAGGAGCACAAGGGAAGTGTGCCAGTTTGGAGTCAGGCCCTTAATACAGAAGGTGAGCTTCTTCCATTATCTCATCCCCTTCTCGGGGGCTGAAACCCGCTGTGGCCTTGGCGTCAACAATTAGATGGGGGACTATAATCAGTGCGGATGCCTGGGTCCCACTCCGGGGATTCCGATTTAATGGGGGTGGTGTGTGGCAGGGCAACGTGATGTTTTCAAAGCCCCCCAGAAGATTCCAGTGAGCAGTCAAGTTTGGGAACTTGCCTCCAGGAGATGGCAGAGCCCTGAGGCCTTGAATGACCACATGGAGCAGACGCACTGGCCAACCTGGAATATTCGCCATGGACTGCTCAGAGAGGGAGGGAGGGAGGGAGAGAGAGCTCTTTAAATCAGTACATTTTTAGGGATTTTGTTGTTGTTGTTATCACAAATTAGCTTTCCTAACAATACAGTTTAACAATTCAGGAAATACAGACAGAAAGGCAAAATGAAGATGAAAATCCCTTCTCCGCTACAATGAAGCATTCCCATGCTTAGATCTATTTATCCATCCATCCATTCGTCCTAGTGTTAAGAAACACCCTGTTGAAAATTTTATTGGGAACCAATCAAACTTACAGATTGATTTAGAGAACCGAGTTCTTTACAATGTTGGCTGTTTTTGTTTTTCCAGATGGAGTCTATGGATATCCTGTTATTTGCGGTGTCTTATCATTTTTGCTGTTTTTGCTGTTACAGATGGGATGTTCTTTTGCATTTTATTTTTAACTTTGTTTCTGTGTAAGAAAGCTTCTGGTTTTTGTATCTTCACATGGTAGTCATTTACCTACTCTTAGTGATTGTACTTGGTTTTTAGGAGCTCCACCCCTCCAGCTTCACAATTGCATCATCTAAAATAATGAGGATTTTGCCTTCTCTTTTAACATTTTGATTCCTTGTTCTGATATGTTAAATAACAATGATGATTGTGACTATCCTGACTTGAATGCCTGTGCTCCTGGTACGGAGCTGTTGAGTGTGAGGCTGCCTTTTGAGAAGAGGCTGCTTGAGAAGACAGAGACAGTGAGAGAGTAAGTAAGCACACACACGGATATTTATCACTAAGAAAATGGGCACTTATTTTTTCAGAGTCAATTTTAAAATAAAAAGACAATGGATTTTTGTCAAATGCATTTATAAGCATCTATTCAAAGACTCATATGGCTGATTTCCTGTGGCTGATTAATATGTAATGTTATATTAATAGATTTCTGAATTCCTTGTGTTTCTGGCATGAACACCATTTCATTATGATGGGCTGTTCTTTTAAACGCACTCCTGGATTCCACAATATCAGCTAATCTTTTACTTAAGGGTTTTGCATTAACATCCATAAATTAGGTTGATCTAAAATGTTCATATTTAGTACTTTTCTTGTTCCTGTGCTATCTTGGCACTGTATAAAAATTATTTCTCTGTGCTCTGAAGCCTTTTTAATGACTTTTGGAATTCTTACTTAAAGTCCTTAAGTAGGGAAAGAGACAGCGGTAATGAATTCTCCTAAGTACGGCTGTAGTAGAAAGAAGCTGTCTTAGCCAGACTGCACTCAATCAGTACCCTTTGCCTCTCCACCTTTTTTCCCCACAAAGCAGGAAGATCCTCAGGTACACTGAATGATCACAGGCAGTGGCCTACTCTCTAGGGCACAGAATCATTTCTGCTTCTGCCGGCTGAATTGTATCAAGAATCGGTATCTAATTATGTTTATGCCAGTTATACATAATTTAGTTAAGTATTATGGAAAGTAATGAAAGAGGTATGAAATGAGACCGAATTGTTCTATTAAAATAAAATTGAAAGTCTGGGGAAAACTGGGTAGACTACATTAGGTATGGGCAAAACAACTATAAAAGATTGGAACAACTAGATAACTAGAATTCGGCTTTTATTATGCTTTGCAAGTATCTTTAACTTCTTGCTCTAATTGAAAGAACCTGCAATTGGAATTTATATATAGAACATTATGAATATAGTTTATATAGCATTCCACTAAATCCACAATCAGGGAATATACCTTAGTCCTTCATTAAAGCATTATTGAGTAAATGTATATTTATATGTTTTAAGCTTGAAAAAAGTTTAAGACATTCATACTTCAATAGGATCATTCCCCAGGGAATTACAAACCAGTGAGTCCTGACTGTGTATATAGGAGGGCTTATACTGTACTAGCCACCAGCACTGACCACCTGTGGTATCCCAAAGGTGCATATTTATTACAAAATATTCTTGGATGTTTTTCTCAGTGTACAGTTGCTGTTGGTGTCTGGTCCAGGAAAAATGTCTGATTTCCCAGAATGCATGAAAGACATCCCAATATACTGATTCAAGAAGTCCAATGACGTGTAAACATTTTTTAAAACTCATGTCTACATACATTCTAGGAAAGCTAAAGAAAACAAAGAATAATGGGAAAATCTTGAAATCATCTAGAGGAAAAAAAAAGGCAGATCACCCAAAGGAACGATAGACAGCTGACTCCCCAGTGGCAATGCTGGAAGTGATAGGATAGTGGAAAGATAGTTTCAAGGTAGTAAAAGGAAATAACTGCTAACTAAGCATTTTATACTACAGCAAATAACCTTCACAAACAAAGGCAAAATCAAGGCATTTTCAGTCAGGCATAGAGACAGAAAGTAGCATGGTGGTTGTCAGGAGCTGGGGATGGGGAGAAGAGCTCAAGTTACTGTTTCATGGGTAGAGCTGCAGTTTGGGACGATGAAAACGTTCTAGAGATGGATGATGATAATGGTAGCACAACAGTATGAATGCACTTAATGCCACAGAACTATATATTTATAATAGTTAACTCGGTAAGTTTTATGCTATGTATATTTTACCATCATTTTAAAAAGTAAAGAAAATCTGTCTGTATCTATCTATCTATCTACCTACCTATCTACCTACCTATATGTCTGGTGAGATTTGGCCTGGAGGTAGGTTGGATTTTAATGTGTTATGAATTTTTTCTTTGATGAAATGAGCAAGTGCAAAGTACCTGAAGAGCCACCCATGTAATGGCAGTAAGGGTAAAAGTGGGTGGTGAGTGTGGGATCTGTGAGGCCGCTGCCAGAATACGGGGGAGAAGAGGAACCCAGGTGCATTCCCAAAGTGAGTGACAACCTTTTGCTCTTCTAGAGGAGCCATGCTATTCCGTGCACTGGTCCTCTCCAATCATTTGTCCTACGAGTATCATCAACTACCAATATATTCATTTTATTTAGGAAGGCAGGACTATATCACTATATATTTAAATCTACAGGACAAGCAAAGCTTTGCTTCTCATTTTTTTTTTTTACTACAACAAGGAGGTGCGTGAAAATGGGCTATGCCTGGGGGTTGCAGCCGGTGACACCAAATTCAGCATTTTCAAATTGAGCATCTGCCGAGGGCTGATGCATCTGCAGCCTCCCTGATGCTGTACAGTGGAAATGAACACTGCATCCTTCCACTGTCAGTACGAGTCTAGGTGGTGGTCTGTACATGAAAGTGTAACCACCACATGCTAAAAAATTCATGGAAAACCCAGCAAAGGCTGTTTCTTCCTTTTGTTTACCCCTCACCTCAGTGAACCACCACCACCCAAGGGGGCTAAGACTGGGGGGATCTTTCCCTTTGTCTTATGCATGACTTGAGTGCTCTGCCCTCGATCGATATGTACTTGATTCCATCTCTTATCTCCACAAAGGGGTGAAAGGATTAATGAAGACAGTGTTTTGTGCAGAGTTGCTGTTTGCCTTTCAAGGCTAAATAAACTTGCTGGGAGAAAACTCTGAACAATCCATCCTCAATAGCAACCCTGGCTTTAGCATCACAAATCTGACACTACATCGCCAATCATCTCAAGAGGTTAATAGAGTCATTTAAAGCAACCAGAGGAAAACATTCAAAATCACTGATATTGTTTACTCTCCTACAGCAAAACACTTTTTTATTCTCAGCAAAGCAGGAAAAATTTTAAAAATGAGAGAATCTGACATTGGAGTTTGTGCTGAACTTGATGTTTATTGCTGATGGCAGAATAAGTTCGCACAATTCTGTGAGAAAGCAATATGGTACTATTTAAAAGAGTAAAAAATACATACATAGCCTTTAAGCCAAGAGTTCTACTCCTAGAGATTTTAAGAAAATAACTAGAAGCAAAAGGATATCTCTATAAAGATGCTCATGGGAGTATTGTCTGTAGTTGCAAAACTAAATGCCGAGCTCCTGATAAGCATTCCATAAATGTCAGGGTTGGTACTCTTATCACTATCTCTTAGGCTGTGTTTCAAGGTGTCTAGGGTATATCAGAAAGAGAAAGATTGGGCTTCATGTGGACTAGCCCCCTTCACAACAGAGGCTGAGCTACCTGGTTCTCTCTGAATATAAATAGGTCTATCATTCATTCTGAGTACAATATTTGGACTGGCTTGGAAGCCCCTCACCCTCTTCTCTCCTTAGGGAAAACCCACTCAACACAGCTGACTGCTGCTGTTCACCAGCACCCTCCTGCAATTTCGGAGGGAACAGCTCAGTCTGATCGCCTGTGACTGTCCCATATACTGAAAGATGGCTGGCTCTCAGGCACCAGAGGGCAGTAGCGACCCCAGCAGGGCAGAGGTACTGGTGGGGTATGGGAACCCTAGCACGGTTCACAGCATGGCTGGCAGGACAGAGGCAGCTGAATAAGGCAACACACAGGAGCCATGATGCAAAGAAGGAAGCCCATCACTTCGGCAGGATGAGGAGAAAGTACAGGTGGCAGGCTTCCCCAGAGACTGCTGTCAGCTAGAAAAGTAAATGTTGACAACTCATGTACGCACACTCACATGCTCACGTGATGTGGACACAAGGCTCACTGTGAGTGTAGGCAAGTTCTTGTGGGCCCTTGAGGAAGTGTTCTGTGGTGGCAGACCTAAATTTTGGGTTAACTGTTACTCTATCTAGACTGTTTTTCAGGCTCCTTTGCCACCTGAATATTCCACCAAGGGAGGATCCAGGAAGGATGCTCTCTAGGCAAAAAAGCAAAATTCTTCAAAGAAACCATCGCATCATTTTTGTAAAGACACTTCAGGACAAAAAGAAGAAGCAAGAACATTATAAACAATAGCCAGACAAAAAATTCAGACCAGAGAAAAAAGTTCCAAAGGAGAAGAGAGTGTGAAACAATAGAAATAGGTAAAGAGGGAAATGGGAGAACTCAGGAAAGAAACGAAAGAAGAACAATTACAGAAATTCATGACATGAGCAGTGGCCAAAAAGGAGAAGTGACATTGCTGGAGTCCCAGGAAAGGACACAGAGGATGGGCTGGAGAAGACACAGCGAAGTGAAGAGGAGATAGAGAGGACTGGGGAGACATGACGGAGATGGAAGACAGGTGAAGGAGGTCTCCTGTTCGTTCACTGCTGTCCCTGAAGAAGAGACATGAGAACAATAGCAAATCAACAGGTGGCAATATTTTAGAAGAGTGCGTCTCAAAGTCGGATCCTCGGCCCAACATCGTCACCTGGGGATTTATTAGAAAGACAAATTTAGAGCCCTTCCAAGACCCATGAAAGTCAGCAACTCTGGGTCAAGGCCAGCAGTTTGCCCTAACAAGCTCTCTAGGTGATTCTGATGCACACTCCAGTTGGAAATTCACTATAACAGGAAAAGGTTTTCCCCAAATAAAAGATCTGAATTACAGATTAAAGGGCACACTAAGTTTAAGAAAATCAAGTGCTGAATAGTCAACGCCAGACATGCTTATAGGCATTCAGGCTTAGAACAAAACAAGACAAAACTAAAAATGTGCCCCAACAGTGGGAGAGCAGAAAAAGCATGAACTGTGGAATGTGATAGAGCACAAATATCTTTACCTGATGTTTCTACTGAAGCCACAGTCTGCTGTGCACGGTTTTCCAGCCCCTGTGGGCACTGAAATTTAAAGTAATACACACTCAAGGCTATTCAGTGATGGTTTGCATCTTACTATCCTCCCACACTCCCTGGGTGATCCTAGGAGATCTCTCAAAAGATGTACAAGTCTCCTCATTTGTTGATTCTCAAGTGGTGATGTCTTTAACTGCCTCAGGTCAATGCTGAGAAAGAAACTATGGAATTAATTATCAAAATTAAATTATTTCTGCGGTGCTGAGAAATAAGTATTGCAAATTGAGAAAAAACCTTCATGCTCACAGGCAATAATACTGTGCTGAATATTTTATAAAGGAAAGGAAATAGCTATTTAACCACCTCACAATAAAAACAACATAAAATAGCTACCAGTTATTGTGGCTAGGCATCGCTAAGTGATCTACAAATCTTCTCTCTCTCTTTTTCTTTACAATAACCTTTTGGAGAATCATCTTCTTTCTCCCAAATTCAAGAAGGTTAAATAATTTGCCCAGGATCACCCGGCAATTCAGTGGCTGATCAAGGATTCAAACACAGGTCTGATGCAGACTACATGGATGGAATGAATGAATGAATGAATGAATGATGGAAAAGGTCTTCGGGAGATTGCCAAACCAAATCCCTTCCTCTGGGAGGTGATGCCAACAGAGGAAATTTAGGCTTCCCGTAAACACAAGGCTCCAGCATACGGGATCACCCCCTTTTTGATAACACCCCCCTTTTGCTAGGCACCGCCACGCCCTGTGTGCACCCCATGCTAGGCAAGGTGTGGGTGGGATGGAGAGGACTGAGAGGAGCCCTTGTGGGCCCTGAGCAGGACTTGCTGGGAGTCCCAAAGGCACTTGGTACCTGTGGTCATTGGTCAGCATCTTTCTCCTTGGTCATGAGCGATGATACAAGGAATCTGTCTCAAAGGCTCTGCCGTGTTACTCTTTTCAATTATCCTTCTGTAAGCCTCAGCTCCTTTGATCACTCAGTTGCCTTCGTCCCCAAATGCAATTCCAGTAACACAACTGTTTGGATGAGTCGGGCTAAAGGGAAACTCAAAGATGACTGGCTCGAGGC
>JAPYXV010000793.1:0-14788 GCA_028533065.1 Trachops cirrhosus | reverse complement strand
ACCAAAATCAGCCAATTCTGTGAGTATCTTGATAACCAGTGCTTTGAACTGTGCATCTGATAGGTTGGCTATCTCTTGGTCGCTTAAAAGGATGACTTCTGGGCTTTCAATTCTTCTTCTGTTTGAGCCATCTTTTTGCTGTTTTTTGTTTTGTTTTGTTTTTTGGTCTTGTCGAGCACCTGTAGTGAGGGGCGGGGCCTTAGGTGTTCACCTGGGCGGGGTACCCCAGTCGCAAGGTTGTGACGTTGTATGTGGGGGCGGGGTCCGAGAAGGAACAATGGCGCTTGCTCTGCTCTCTGTAGGACCTCAGACCTTTCCGCTGCTTTCCGCAAGCCAACCGGGCCCCTCTGGCACCAATTCCGGTGCAGCTGGGCCTGTGCACCCCGTGGGACCTTCCTTTTCAGTCAGTGACCGAAAGATCCACTTCCCAGTGCTGGGACCCTGAGTTGCGTGCAGTGCCTTGCTTCACAATGGCCGCCTCACTGGGTCTGCTGGTCGCCACCCCCTGGTCGGGGCCCACCAGCCACCGCTGCTTGTGCGCCCAGGGTCTGCCTGCTGCGGACTTGCGCGCCACCCCAGGTGCTCAGCTCTCCACTCCATGTCCCTCACCCGGCCCGACTCCTCCCCTTCTACCGGTCTGGATAAAAGTGTCTATTTTTAAATCCTTGGTTGTCCGACTTCCATACACTTCAATTTTCTGTCAGTTCTGGTTGTTATTCTGTTTCTAAATTGTTGTTGTCCCTATCTTGGTTGTGTGAGGAGGCACAGTGCGTCTACCTATGCCTCCATCTTGGCCGGAAGTCCAGAATTTTTTTAAATATACATTTATTGATTATGCTATTATAGTTATCCCATTTTTTCCCTCTTTATCCCCCTCTGCCCTGTACCATCCTTCCCTCCAGAACTCCCTCCCACCTTAGTTCATGTCCATGGGTCATACATACAAGTTCTTTGGCTTTTCCATTTCCCATACTATTCTTAACTTCCCCCTGTCCAGTTTATACCTACCATTTATGCTTCTTATTCCCTGTACCTTCCCACCATTCTCTCTCCTCCCCCTCCCCACTGATAATCCTCCATGTGATCTCCATTTCTGGAATTCTGTTTCTGTTCTAGTTGTTTGCTTAGTTTTTGTTTTTGTTTTTTGGTTCAGTGGTTGATAGTTGTGAGTTTGTTGTCATTTTACTGCTCATATTTTTTATCTTCTTTTTCTTAGATAAGTCCCTTCAATATTTCATATATTAAGGGCTTGGTAATGATGAACTCCTTTAACTTGACCTTATCTGGGAAGCACTTTATCTGCCCTTCCATTCTAAATTATGGCTTTGCTGGATAGAGTAATCTTGGATGTAGGTCCTTGCTTTTCATGACTTTGAATACTTCTTTCCAGCCCCTTCTTGCCTGCAAGGTTTCTTTTGATAAATCAGCTGATCATCTTATGGGCACTCCTTTGTAGGTAACTCCTTTTCTCTTGCTGTTTTTAAGATTCTCTCCTTAACTTTCACCTTGGGTAATATAATTATGATGTGCCTTGGTGTGTGGCTTCCTTGGGCCCAACTTCTTTGGGACTCTTTAAGCTTCCTGGACTTCCTGGAAGTCTATTTCCTTTGCCAGATTAGGGAAGTTCTCTATTATTTTTTCAAATAAGTGTTCAATTTCTTGCTCATCCTCTTTTCCTTCTGGCAACCCTATAATTCAGATGTTGGAACACTTAAAGGTGTCCTGGAGGTTCCTAAGCCTCTCCTCATTTTTTTGAATTCTTGTTTCTTCATTCTGTTCTCGTTGAAAGTTTATTTCTTCCTCTGGTCCAAACTGTTGATTTGAGTCCCGGTTTCCTTCCCTTCACTGTTGGTTCCCTGTATATTTTCCTTTATTTTACCTTGC
Source organism: Trachops cirrhosus (assembly GCA_028533065.1). Classification (NCBI taxonomy): domain Eukaryota; kingdom Metazoa; phylum Chordata; class Mammalia; order Chiroptera; family Phyllostomidae; genus Trachops; species Trachops cirrhosus. Next base: position 12,904 of record JAPYXV010000793.1, on the reverse strand, counting down.
ATAGCCTTCACTTCTTCCTCTATTTTGTGACCATACTCAGCCATTTCTGTGAGCATCCTGATTACCAGTGTTTTGAACTGCATATCTTATAGGCTGGCTATCTCTCCATCAGTTAGCTGTATTTTTTTTTCTGGAGCTTTTTTCTGTGGCGCTGTACGTGTGGGAGGGGTCCAAGAGGGAACAATGCTGCTTGCTTGGCTCTCAGCCGGCTTTCAGTCACTTCCCCCTGCTACCCACAAGCAAGTTGGGTCCTTCTGGTGCTGATTCCCAAGGGGGTGGGCTTGTGTACATTCTGGGACCCTGTGGGTCTCTCCAGTGAACACTCCTGTGAGGCTGTGAGTTTCTCCTGCTGCTGTAATCCCCACAGGTTTTTACAGCCGGAGGTTTTGAGGCTTTATTTCCCCATGCTGAAACCCTGGGTTGCGTGGTCTGTCTCGCTCCCCAGTTGTTCCTCCTGCTTTATCTGCACACAAATGTGGGGCTGCTGGGTCTGCCAGAAGCCACCTTGCCATGCATCCTCTCTGCCCCAGCTGCCCATCTCTGCCCCTCCTACCAGTCTGGATGAATGTTTCTTCTTTAACTCCTTGGTTGTCAGACATCCATACAGTTCAATATTCTGGCAGTTCTGATTATTTTTTGTTTTTACATTTGAAGTTATCCTTCTTTTGGTTGTGCAAGGAAGCAAAATGTATCTACCTATGCTTCCATCTTGGCTAGACTCACAGGATTCTAATGAAGAATAAATTAGTTATTACATGAAAAACATTAAGATGATATCTGGCAGATAGCAAACACTTAAGAAGAGTAAAACATATAAAAGTGAGCTCACGAAGACGTTGCTAGGTGGAATGCTCAAGACCCAATCCAAGTACCATCCCTTCTGTGGATACTTCCCTGACCTGCCACCTTCCCTGAATCACTCCCTCCTCTGTGAGGACACCAAGTTAGAACACAGATCACAATCAATACTACTTATTTTTATGGATCTCTCCTTCCCTGAGGAGGGCCATGCACTGTATTCACCTTTTTATTACTACAATCTAAGATCATGGCTGGCATATTAGATACTTAATAAATGCTTATTGAATGTACAAATTCACTTCTATAGTATGATTTTTAATAGTCACCTAGTATTACATTTCTTCCTTTCTAGGATGCAGAAAAGATATCTAAATGAAGACCAAAGCATCCCTGAAGAAGGAACAGTTACAAAAATAAGGGTTACTGAGTATGTGTCTTTGGTTTACTAAATACTTACCTTGGAAGGTTTATCTCATTATCTCTTGTCTTAGCAGGGTGGGGCTTACTCATATTCATACAAGCTTGAAAATACTTCTACCCATTTATAATAATTGTCTATTCTGGAAAACAGACACTACCTCCTTTCTAATGCTCAAAAATTATTTTAGTATTATTTATCTTGTGATGAATTTTGAAAAACATCTCAAAATATTTTTTTTCTGAGAAAATTTCTAAGTTGTGAATAGCACAAAAACTGTTGATAATAGAGAAGGGTAGAAAATTGTTTCATGGTATGTTGGAGAAGGTTTAGAACTAGATTTTATTGAGCAACTGCTAACTATACAGAATATACATGTTGCAGAGTATTCATACTGCATCATACAAGCTTACATTATAAGCCAATTGAAAGCATTATCCCCTGAAATTCCAGCTTTATTTTCATTCCCTATTTTTATAATGGAATGAAATAGGCTGCTTACAAGGAAATCAGCCTGCTACCCCTGGGAACGTTTAAGCAGAGGCTGGATGCCTGCTCTTTGGTGTTTCTAGAGAACATTCCTATGTAAACAACATACAAGTTTAGATTGTATAAGCTAGAAAGTCCTTTTCTCCTTTTCAATGCAAAGATTCTATATGATTTCATTAAGCACTTAAACCTGAAAACAAACTGCTTTTGAACCTAACCACTTGTTTTTTCACTTATTTATTTTGCTATAAATTTGGCCATTTTTTCTAATAGAAAAGCCTCTCTCAGTTCTGTTGGTTTATTTATATATAATCCACTATCATTGACTACTATTGCGGTACATATGGTTGGGAATTCTTGTAAAGAGATCTTGGTTAAAGTACTGAATATGGATACCTTCAGGGGGAAAATGTATATAGTATATTTACAGATATGCCAAAATATAGTTAAAACTTTTCAGGAAGATTCTCATTAGATCATAATATATGGGACTGCCCTAAAAAACCTATACTATGATTTAAGGCTCACTTTTATTCTTCATTGTATAATAATAATATAAAATAGAAAAATAAACATCTCAATATTTTCATATTGGTATGAAGGTGGCAAAATTGGGATATTTTCTACATAAAGTTACAATTAAGAATCTCATATATTAATGGATCTCTTCCTCAAAAAGAGGTGACTTTCTCCCACTCTCAATAAAATACCTTATATTTTTGTACTTCTTGCCAAAAGAGCACCCCATTTTCCAGTAAATCTCCTTTTAGAGCCACAAACCGTTGAAATTGTCTTGCAGTAGCTGGATTCAATAATGCTTTACGAAAAGCAACGATTTCACAAGATGAAGATATCCACTTACTCTCCACAGGCTGTCCAAAACAGAGAGTACAGAAAATTAGCTGTGTTCTCAAAAGTAAATAAAGTTATTTTCTCAAAAGTAAATAAAGTAATTTACTAGACTAAAAAGTCACCAACTTCTATCTCCTTTACTTTTGGCTGCTGAAATGTATGGCTGGATACAACAGAATTTGGGAATCTTTTTCCCTCCGTTCCTCTCCCCTTTGTCTCCTTTCCTTTTTTATGGTAACATTTTGTTACGAGGTAGAAAGAAAAAGAAGTGATTGGGTGATTTATAACATGTGACTACACTGTTTGAGAATGTTAACAATTATTACAGTTTGAGACTATGGTGAAAAACCACGTTAGTGCATAGTATGAGTTTGCTTCAACAGAACAAAGTAATCAAAATCATATGATTATATATTGTTATGTTATTATTTATTTTGTGGTTTCATATATGTCATAGATTAATATGTAATTCTCCTGCCTTTTAAAAACTAAAAACAGTTAAACATTTAAGATATTTTTCAAATTTTTAGAAAAAATTACCAATTAATTCTATTAATTTAAATAGGAAATTTACTGTGGAACTTCACTATAATTCTATCCTGTTTTCAGATCATGTTCAGATCATGTTTTTTGGAGACATATCTTTATATTATTTTAATAGCAAATTATTATTAAGAACTATTAATAAGAAGGAATAATTACTAATACACTTTTGAAATAATACACATCCTCTGGCTGAGGATTCACCTTACCTAACAAAGAAGCCTGAAGGAGCCATGGCATTTTAGTAATGCTTAAAGTATTACTTATTTTATATCTTCATAATTTTAAGATGTCTTCTTTTAGATCACATATTCATTCTCCTTTAGCTTCTCAGATGGCAAAAACAGACTTTACTGAATTTACTGGGTAGATTTTTTTTTTACTGGATAAATTTTACTGAAGTTCCCCAAATCTGAGTTTAGCCTACAACCACGCATCGTCCAAGGCAATGTTTTAGGAGAACTTAGGAATTACAGGAACAGGCAAACAAAACACATGATAAATACCCATTACCGATAGTGCATTAAGTAAATTTCTTGAAACAAATCATACGGGATCATAAAAAGAGTATTACGTAAAACGTGCCATGGGAACACAAGGGAAGGCGCAAGGAATTCTGCCCAGGGAAGGAGAAGCCCCACAGATAACCGCCTTCTGGGCGGCATCCGCGCAGGAGGCTAAAAAGGGAAGGCAGCCCCAGGCAGGGCAGATGAACGCTGGGGCCTTCACCAGACAAGGCACTAGCTTCCTGTCGCTGTTTTGGGGAGGCACGTGCTATGGTCTCTGGACAAGGAGTCAGGACCCTCACCACGTGGTCCGTATTAGAATTACAGCCCTATAAATAGGAACGACTATGTATTAGACTGAGGTGTTTGTTTAAAACCCACTCAGCAAATACTGTTTTAAGACCTGCTTTTTAAGGTATTAAAACTTAGTAGTTTAACTAAAACCTGTAATTTTACTAAACAAAAAAATAACATAATACATAATGCACAATACTATAAAATATAAGCCCATTGTACTTGGTATTTCAATAAAAACATAGCAAAAGACAAATATAAGAAGTTGTTTTTCCTTTCAAGAGGAAAATACAGAAAAAGAGGAGCCTAAGATATATATATATTCCTTTAACAGACAAATAAAATTTTATCTTTGCTTGCAGTGGGTCAGCTAGGTCTAGTTTGGTATGTTATCAAGACCTGAAGAAGGATAAATACCCATAAATTTGTAGGCTCAAAAAGAAAACTGTGTTTATCATGCTTGTTAAGAAGCAAAATAGGCAATTTCTAGTAAGACATTATATTGTAGTGGTTTAAATAATAACCAAAATGATAGTTACCTTAATGCTGCTACAGCTAAAATGCAATTCTAAACAAAGGGGAACGAGGCAGCTGATTTAACCTGCCGACTCTGCCACACGTTTCTCACTAGTTCTGCGTAATCCACTCTCAATAAGAAACGAGCTACCTCGTGCTGGAATGCAGAACTTATCTCAATAAACCCATCACACATAGAATAAATAAAATACATATTTAACGTCCAATCAGACACTTCTGGAGTTGAGCAGGGGAGGAACTGTTTGAGGAGGCTCTGGTCAAATCACATTTTCCCTTAGATTTCACCAGCCGATTAGGAGAGTGGGGTTTGGCGTTCAGTTGGTAGCTTAGGACACAGTGTTTACAATGAGGGCTTTTGGATGAGAAGGAGAATAATACTTTGACAGAGTAGAACTTACAGGAGGAAGAATATAACAAATAGTTACTTGCCTTCCAAATACCAATTTTCCCTTCATGCTTCTGTATTAAGAACTCTTCAGCTATGTCTCTCAGCTGTAGCTAAAAGCAAAACCAATTATTTTATGTCAATTATTAGAATGTTTAAAGTTTTGAAATCCTCTACTAATTTGGAAGCTTTAAAAAAAATGAAGTAAAGGTCAACACGGATAAGAGATAATACAATTCAGCAGAAAAAGGACCAGACTTAGAAGTGGAAGTGCCACCCAGATCCCAGGGTGACCTACTCGAGTACTCTGTTCTTGACAGTTTCCTCCTCTGCAAAGACAGATATAATACTGGCCGACTGTATTACCCCAAACGCAGATGATAGTTCCACTTAGGGCCACGTTGAACCCAAAAGATAATGAAGATTTCCCAGATTTGCATGCTATATTCTAGCCACAGCTGATTTTAGAGAGTACCAAAGTTCTCCATCTGAGGCAGAAGATACAGTAGACATTTCTTGATGTTACTGCTGATTAACACTATTTTCCCTTCCTTGGGAACCACTCCTGCCAAATCTGTACTATGGAGCCAACCTCTCTTCCACAGATAGATCCACAGGTGATGTAGAGGGCCAGGGACCAGAGTCACTTCTGCTGAGTCTTTCCAACAGCCACAGTCCAGACAAAAGATCGGCGAATTCTTCCTGCTGGGTTCCCACAGCTGTCCTGGCCCCTGATACTTCTAAAGCTTGCATATCAACTCTTCACCTAAGTGTGTGAGATGCTCCAGCACCACTGTATAATAAATTCTCTCCCTTCTTTTTTGTCTTCAGTGTAAGGCTGCCAAAATCAGTTTATGTTGTTGGCCACCCAAAGAATGCTAAGTCAGGAAATGGCTGTAGGTTACAATAAAATTATTGTGCTAAACATAGTAAAAAAAAAAGTGGTAAATAATATTAGTAAGCTAAAAATCTTTACACATGGCTTTGGTTAAAGAATAGGTTAGCCTGAAGAAAGGAATGAGGAGCCCTGACCAGTGTGGCTCAGTGGGTAGGGGGTCACTCCATAAAGCAAAAAAGGTCATTGGTTTGATTCCTGGTCAGGGCACACGCCTGGATTGTGGGTTTGGTCCCCAGTAGGGCGCACATGTCAGAGGCAACCAACTGATGTTTCTCTCTCTTCCTCCTTCCCTTCCCCTCTCTCAACAAATAAATAAAATCTGTTTTTAGGAAAAGAAAGAAAGGCATAAGGAAATTTGAATTGTTCCAACACTTATTTTCAGAAGCTTTTTGCCTAAAACAAGCTAGCTCTTATCCATACTATAAATTCTATGTTCCCAAGTATCCTGTATTTTCCATAACTTAAGAGGCTCAAAAGACTAAGGATATTTCTAGATAACTAAGCCTCAAAGTGTTTGATAAACTTTTCAGATTCTTCCTGATCATTACTACTGGCATGTACTTTGTATACTAAAGTCCAAAATTACAATACATGCTCTCTGTCCCTTGTAAAGATCAGGTTTTCCTGTTTTTAGGTATGATAATGACATTCTAAATTATAAAAGTAGTACATGCTTCTTATTTAAAAAAACAAAGCAATAAACCACCCCACTTTACAAAGTAAAGTAAAAATCCTTTTCACTCCCCAAACCCATTCCCAGGAGGCAGATCCCCTTAGATTTTTCATAAACATAAAGATAGAGGGATGGATGGATGGACAGAGATAGAAACGTATAAATACACACATATATAGATGTAAATATATAATGGGATTGTCTTCCATATATTGTTCTGCATCCTGTTTGTTTCACTCAATGAATAATATCTTTCATGTCAACCCATGTGGAAATCTCCATTTATATTTTAATCTCATTTTATATGGAAATCTGTATAGTTTTCCATAGTATTTAATGATCATAATTCATTCAAGTATTGTCCCTTGAATATCCTTGCCCATTTAGGTGAGGACTTTAATAATAATAATAATATAAAAACAACTACATTAACAGATAATATTTGCACATTTGCTGTGTGCCAGACACCATGCTAAGAAACTAAACATATATCATTTCATTTCATCTTCACAAGAATGTTGTGAAGCAATCACTCTTATTAACGCCATTTTTAAAATGAATAAATTAAGGTTATAAAACTTAGAGTTGTACAATTAACGTATGGAAGTGCTAAGGTTAAAAATTGGGCAGTCTGGTTCCATGCTGTTAACCATGAAGCCACAGCAGTACGATGGCTGGCTGGGTGAGCCAGTGTGCACACCTGAAGTTCTGAGAGGCACAGTCAATCACCACGCAAAGACTGCAGTGCTGACATATACCTGTATCTTTTGACGCGCTGCAAACTGTTCACTTGCAAGAAACAATGGCAGCCACACGTTTTCTAGCCTATTTAGGACACGCTTCTGAACTTCAAGTAGAACAGGTGCATCAAGCTGCTCATGGAGAATCCTTCCCCAGCCACCACTTAAATTCATTATCTAAGAAAATAAAATAAAACAAAAACTACAAACTTCTGTTTTGGTAAAGAAACACTAATAGGCATTAATTTATTCATTTGCCCCCAGCCATTTACTGAGCACCTGATAGGTGCCACAATTTTCATTTTCTGTAAGATTATCTCCTGGCTCTATTGTGTAAAGAAAAATAACTTCTCTAACACCAAAGACAGAATTGCAGTTTATGTGAGGGTTGTTTCAAAAAACACAGGCATGGGATTTTTACTCTGTGAGACTATAAGCAATGCCATTTTTTCCCCATGGCCTCAGTATCTTCAACTAAAATGAGGACATCAGTATATTAGTTCCCTAAATTCTCTTCTAGGTCTAATAATCTATGAAACTGTGATTCTGGTCCAAGTGGCAGGTTTGAGAAGTCATTTTGTTTTGTTAGTGAGGAAAATAAAGCTTAGTATAGAGACAACCTTGACTTGGATATCATAAATATCGGGCAGGAGATGGCAGGACGCTGCTGCTGGCAGCAACGTGGGGCTGTTCCAACAACCGCTGAGAGGGAAGCAGGGGCGGCAGGACCAGAGGAAGGCCGGGCTACACAGGCAATGGTCTCTGCCTTGCGCAGGCAGCGACTTTTATTAAACGCAATTTCTTTGTGGCCCAAATCTTCCTTTTGCATAATTATTGGCTTTGACAAGCTACTAACGGCTATTTCCTTTGAGAGATCATTCTGTTTTCTCCCTGTTTTGTGTACACTCGAGACTTTTGGACAGCTCATTGGAGAAAACCACTTTCTTCTTAGCTCTCCTTTGATTAATTGAATCCTACTAGTATATTGTTTTAATGAAAACAAAAGAGAAACCCTCTTATCCATCCTTTAATATTAACCAAATAACATTAACAATGATACTGTTTTTGTATTTAAAAAGGAAATTGAAAAAGAGAAGAAAAAGAAAAACAGACTACTTTGTTAATCTAAGAGCAAACTGGCCACACAACTGAAATCAGAACTAGCATGATCTATATAAAGTGTAATGTGACTTGAATATCCTTAAGTATAAAGTATAAGTAAATAAAATAAAAGTAAAGTCAAAGAGGAGGAAGAAGAATTACTGGGAGAACTCCTCTGGAGTAAGCACACTCATGTTATGACAGCACCGGTGACTTCTCCCACTGAGCTTTAAATGCGCGGCATGTTGCACTATGGGGGCTCACACAGGAGCACCCGGTATCACTAAGTCTCACACAATGCAGCGCAGGCCAAACAGAAAACAAATGCTTTCCACGTGTTCATGTCATTCTGTGTTCAGTGAGACACCCAGCCTCTGCTGCTGACACACCCCAGGTTGTACCTCAGGGAACTAATGGCGAAGTATTTTTGTCAAGGCTGCTTAATCTTACTTCTGGTCCCTCTTATTCCTAAGGACTTCTGCTTACTTCTCCCTGCAAAGATTGAGCTTTTGAATTTGGTAGGCTCTACTTGGGAATAACTCTGAATTTGTCTTGAATTTAATGAATTTCACATTAATCTGAGATTTGTGTCTTATAAATGTATGCCATAAGAATATGCATCTGTTTAAATTACCAATATAAAAAAATCAAATGCCATCATTTGATCTCTAGGTGGTAGTACTAGCAAACTTCAAACTAAATAAATAATTGCAGTTTTTTAATAATAAAAAATGAGCCATATTTTATGTGATCAAACCCACTGCTGAATCCCAATATGAATTTTTTCTGTAAATAATAATGCTATAGTTATTAATAAGTTGTGATTCAGACCACATGACTTTGGTCCAACAAAATGGCCAAACCTATGTTCTGGGTCAATGAAAATAGCTTACGGGGACAATACAATGGCAAACAGGATTTTCCAAAGATTAATTATGTTTGGAGTAATATCAGTTAATAGAACAGAAAAGAGGTCAAAATGGGGCTTAATGGCTGAAAGTGGCTGTTTCCCTGCTTGTTGAAAGGCTGCAGTCCGCCCTGTTCACCAGGTATCCTGAGCACCCAGGAGAGTATCCAGCCTATCAGCATATCACAGGCACTTGTATTGGCCGAATGAGTGGATGAGTGACTGTATAAAGGTTACTTTTATTCTTCAATTACTTTTTAAAATAACACATTTTATAATATATAATACTTGAGTGAATTTTAAAAACATTTCTTTTGTAGATACACATAAATATCTAAAACAATAGGATATCAAAGGTGTCTAACATGTAAGTTATAAAAGCAAATGAGAAAAATGACTTTCAGGTTGTTGGCAAAAAAAATAATAAATAATAACGAATTACTTCAGCATAGAAAATGTCTTTTCATGTCATACCTTGTCCTGCTGACGCAGAGAAGCGGGGCTGTTAGGTCCAAAGAAATACTTTTTATTAAGATATTTGTTTTTAATATACACAGATTTTGCCTCCCTTTGCTTTTGATCTTTGTAACTTATTCTTCGGAACTGCTCGATGTCTGTCCAGCACATGAGGTCCATGCTACAACAAAAACAAAGACCAAGTTCGGCTTTTCTCATTTGTTTTCTCAGTTCTACTAAACACCACACGAAGCTGTTGTTCTGACGGACCTTAGAAAGTGGTTGTCTTGACTAGTTAGCAGAAGTGATTAGATCCTGAAACTAATGAGCACAATTCTGTGCCTCATCCTGGCTAAATATATGAATGAGTAGCAGAAGTCCTGGGATCAGAGAAAAGTCTGTCGCCGTTGTTGGTAGGGTCTCAGAGTTCTTCCCTTAGTAATGCACTAGCACTGTCAGTTTCAGATATGGGACCATACCCACCTATTCCATGTCCATTTGGCAACAAGCTAACTTTAGAAGAATCCTCAGCACAAAGAAGGGAAACTATACATGTGAAATGTGGTTCCCAGGTCTGACCCATCTCTGCCAACTTGTGACAAAAATTATTGGAAAAAATATGATCAATGCTTCAGTTTATATTAGATAAATATGTTATAAGGCCCCAAGGTTCTGTGCAGAACTACATTTCATTCATATATTAACTAATGAAAATTATAAAATATTGCATTAATTTCAATAGCTTGGTGAAATATAAAAGAGACACTTCTCAGAAACAGAAATAGCACCTGTCTAGACAAATGCGAAAGACACAGCAGAAAATGGAAAGGATAAAACATACTGGTGTTTTAGTTTAGCCAATGCTAAAAATATCAACAAATATTATTTAACCACTTAAAATAACAGTTTGGAGGTTGCTATTTTTAATGCACTCCCTAACAGAAAGTTATCTATACAGCTTTAAAAAATTAAGTCAAAAATTTAAAAAATTAGGAAAAAAATGATGTTTCAAGAGGGAAATAAATTTTACAATGGTTATGTTCCTTACCTTGATGAATGAGCCTCAAGAAACTGACGGAAATGTTCAAACTCCAGTTTGTTTTTAAGCAGATCATCAAAAGTAAAATGCCTATATTCTGCAGGAACATTATTCCAGTATTGTGTTTCCTTAAAGATATCACGATGTTGTGAAATAGCAGTTTCAATTTCATGAGTAGTGTCCTAGTGAAATAATACTTTTCATAAAAATCTCTTAAATACAACAAATCATTTTTCTAAGTAAAATAAGCTGAAATAAAAATTAACTGTTAGGCCAATGCCATTTCACAGGTCAATGGTAGAACTGGGTGAAGAATCTAGAATCTAACTCTGGCAGGTGTGGCCCAGCTGGTTGGGTGTCATTCCACAAAATGAAAGGTCACCGGTTTGATTCCCAGTCAGGGCACATGCCAGGGTTGCAGGTTTGGTCCCCAGTCAAGATGAGAGGCAACCAATCATTGATTCTCTCTCTCACATCAATGTTTCTCTCCCTCTCTTTCTCCCTCCCTTACCTTCTCTCTAAAATAAATAAATAAAAATCTTACAAAAAAAGAATCTACAACCTGGTTCTAACTCATAACAAATTCTCTTTTGTTCCTTTACATTCCATTCCTTTATTTTAAGGAACAGTTAGTAAACATTTATTACATACTTACTTATAAATATTAATTTTATTATTTTTGTTAGTACAGAATTAATGTCTTTTGTAATAAAAAGAAAACAAAAAGCACACATAATACTACCATTCAGAGATAACCACCATTAGCATTTTTATATATATTTATATATATATATACACATATATATATCCATCTAGTCTTTTTTTGTCTACATATATGTAGTTTATTAAAAATGAAGATACAAATGCTCTGGCAGGGTAGCTCAGTTGGTTGGAGTGTCATCTTGTGCACCAAAAAAGGTGGCAGGTTCAATTCCCAGTCAGGGAACACACTAGGCTGTGGGTTTGATCCCAGGTCAGAGTACATAAGGGAGGCACCAATCAGTGTTTCTCTTCTATGTCAGTGTTTCTCCTTCTTCTTCTCTCTCTTCTCCCTCCCTCACCCCCTCCCTCCCTCACTCCCTTCCTGCATTCCCTCTTCACCCCCTCTCTGAAATCAGTGGATATACCCCTGGGTGAGGATTATATAGAACAAGAAGAAGACAGGACTATACAACCATGTATGGTTTTATAATTTGTTTCTTTTTCTTCAAAATATATCATGAACACAAAACATTCTTTTATCTATAATTTAATTTCAAAAGTTACAGAGTAAAGAAAGATGCTTTCTAATAAGGATTATATTCTTTTTTTGTTTTTTAATTTAAATATATTTTATTGATTATAATATTACAGTTGTCCTAATTTTTCTCCCTTTGCCCCTCTCCACCCAGTACACCCATTCCCTCTAGCAATGCCTTGCCTTAGTTCACGTCCATGGCTCATGCATATAAGTTCTTTGGCTACTCCATTTCCCATACCATTCTTAACTTCCCCCTGTCTATTTTGTACCTACCTATTTATGCTTCTTATTCCCTGCACCTTTCCCACCATTCTTCCCCCTCCTCTCCCCGCTGATAACCCTCCATGTGATCTCCATTCCTGTGATTCTGTTCCTGTTCTAGTTGTTTGCTTAGCTTGCTTTTTAGATTGCTTTGTTGATGGTTGTAAATTTGTTGTCATTTTACTGTTCATATTTTTTATCTTCTTTTTCTTACTAAGTACCTTAAACATTTCATATAATAATGGCTTGGTGATGATGAACTCCTTTAGTTTTATCTTGTCTGGGAAGCACTTTATCTGCCTTTCATTCTAAATGATAGCTTTGCTAGATAGAGTAATCTTGGATGTAGGTCCTTGCTTTTCATGACTTGGAATACTTCTTTCCAACCCCTTCTTGCCTGCAAGGTTTCTTTTGAGAAATCAGCTGATAGTCTCATGGGAACTCCTTTGTAGGTAACTGTCTCCTTTTCTCTTGCTGTTTTTAAATTTTTCTCCTTATTTTTAATTTCAGGTAATGTAATTATGATGTGCCTTTGTGTGTGCTTCCTTGGGCCCAACTTCTTTGGGACTCTCTGAGCTTCCTGGACTTCCTGGAAGTCTATTTCTTTTGCCAGATTGGGGAAGTTCTCTTTTCATTATGTTTCCAAATAAGTTTTCAATTTCTTGCTCTTCCTCTTCTCCTTCTGACAAACCTATGATTTAGATGTTGGAATGTTTAAAGATGTCCTGGAGGTTCTTAAGCCTCTCCTCTTTTTTTTTTTTTTT
>JAPYXV010000792.1:0-14791 GCA_028533065.1 Trachops cirrhosus | reverse complement strand
TGGTTCCCTGTGCATTTTTCTTCATTAAACTTATTGTAGCCTTCATTTTTTCATCTAATTTGCAACCAAAATCAACCAATTCTGTGAGTATCCTGATCACCAGTGCTTGGAACTGTGCATCTGATAGGTTGGCTATCTCTTGGTCACTTAAAAGGATGGGTTCTGGGGCTTTCAATTCTTCTTCCGTTTGAGCCATCTCTTTGCTGTTTTTTTGGTCTTGTTGAGCTCCTATAGTGAGGGGCAGGGCCTTAGGAGTTCACCAGGGCGGGGTACCCCAGTCCCTGGGTTGTGAGGCTGTATGTGGGGGCGGGGTCTGAGAAGGAACAATGGTGGTTGCTCTGTTCTCTGCAGGACCTCAGATCCTTCTGCTGCTTTCCACAAGCTAACTGGGCCCCTCTGGCACCAATTCTGGTGTGGGTGGACCTCTGCACCCCGAGGGACCTTCCTTTTCAGTCAGTGCCCCAAAGCTCTATTTCCTGGTGCTGGGACCCTGAGTTGGGCACAGTGCCTTGCTTCACAATGGCCCCCTCGTTGAGTCTGCCGGTTGCCACCCCCTGGCCGGGGCCCACCAGCCACCGCCATTTGTGTGCCCAGGGTCTGCCTGCTGCAGACTTGCAGGATGCTCCAGTTGCTCAGCTCTCTGCTCCGCGTCCCTCTCCTGGCCCGACTCCGCCCCTCCTACTGGTCTGGATGAACCTGTCTATTTTTAAATCCTTGGGTGTCCAACTTCCATACAGTTCAATTTTCTGTCAGTTCTGGTTGTTATTTTGTTTCTATATTGTTGTTGTCCCTATCTTGGTTGTGCGAGGAGGCACAGTGCGTCTACCTATGCTTCCATCTTGTCCGAAAGTCTGAAATCTCTTTTTTATTTGACCCTTGATCTGTCTTCACTCCTTATGTATCTATATTTGTGAACTACCTGTTGCCCCTTGTCTTTCCTCACCTGATGCCTCATTGATAGTCAAAAGCCCAAAGCTCTTAATGCTGTTTTCAAGTCCTCCATTCTTGCAGTTGCCTCTAGCTACCTTTCCAAAACAAAGCAAATGAGTCTTGAATTATTAGCTATGTTTCATCACTTCCCCTTTACTCTTCTTTACTCTTAGACATGCTTTGATCAGACTTTGTCCCCACACTCCAGGGAAATTGCTCTTAACTCTGATCAGCACTTCTTAATCATCAGATATGATTCATTCTTTTCAGTCTCTATCTTACTTCACCTTTAAAAGTATCTGACTGCAATAACCATTTCATTTGGTTAGAGAAACAGAAGTCTACATTCCTGGTCACAGTTCAGTTCCAAAGCATCCTTTGCAAATTTGTGCTTGGTTAGGCAGGTTCCCACACAGCTCCATTAGTTTTGCTAGATCCCTCCCTGCACAGATCCATTAGCTCTCTCCTTACACCCGTTCCTCAGCCCACACCTTCCTTACTACCCCAGACCTGAGGCTGCATGGAGGAATCCTGTCTCCCAGCCAGCATGGCTTCTCCTTTACAGATCAGCCCTCATGGCAGTGCACTTCACTACAAACTGCAGAGCTACTTGCTGCTTCCTCTCTCAGACCTCGTGGCAGAATCCCCCTACCTCATGGCTTCTCCCTCACAGCTGCCTCCCTACTCTTTCAGCTCTCATGGTGGAATTCCCTTCTTTTTCAGTCCAACCTTATTTTAGATGCTTGGCCTGGGACCTCGTACATGTCCTCATATCCAGCCCCTCCTACAGTGTACTACTTTTGCCAGTTCCCCTGTATTTTTTACCTCCTTTTGGCTGCCATCTTTAGTCACGGCAAGAGTTCTCAGTGATACATGGATATCCGCCTCCCTGCCTCTTGCACAGGTGCTGTATAAGCTCTCCCGGTTATGTCATGAGTCACTATACATTTTGAAAGTCAGCACACCTTTTGCCCTGGGCAGCAGCACAGTTATTAACTTGCCTTTTGTTATGTGAAGTTTCTTAACCAGTATCAACTGCTCCCCATTCCCCTAATTGAGGGCTGTGGGGAATTTCTCCTATATTTTGGGGATACCCACTTTGTACCCCATTACAGAGTGGCAGAACAGAACTGGATAGGAAAAAAATGGGATAAGCTGCAGGCAGAAACCTATTTATCCCCATGTCTACATTCCAGTATGGAACTCTGATGAACTGTAAATTTGAACTTGGCCTTTCAGATCATTATGGAAATAAATTGGGCAAAATAGGAGAAAAGAGCATATTCTTTGATAGTTTGTTTTTAAGCAGTTAGTTTTCAATAGTTATGATATGGTATCTGGGCCTCCATTTGTACTCTTGACCCAGGTCCCATAAATGACAATGATCTCATTCTCCTCCCTTCCTCAGATCACCTACCCAAACTCAATGTCAAACTTAATCAGATGTTGGGGTCAGGGGGAGTCTCTGTGGATATGGTCCAGGATGCAGATGCCTCCAGAAAACAGCAAATTCTTCCAGCCTACCCAATTCCTCATTTTCCTAAATTCCCAATACACATATATTATACTAGAAACAGTTCTTTACAACAGAGTTTTGTATTTGCAAGTATGCTGACTTTTTTCACGTATGGTAAATTGTCTACCTAACCACACAGTTCTTTGATAGTATGGGAGGCAGAAAGTTTCCTCTACCCTCAGGGTTCTTCTGACTGGTCTAACAATCAAATAGACCTGAGACAGATTAACAAGAGAAAATAACCAATATTAACACATAGGTATACATGGGAACCCCACATACATGACAGGTTCAAAGACAAAGGGAAAATGAAGAATATATGACATTCTGAGCAAAGGATCACCTTGGGGCTTCATAGGGGAGGAAGGAAGAGGATGAAAAGAGCAGATGTTCAGTAATTGAGAAATTTGCCATACCCTATAGATGGGTCAAAAATAGCTATCTCTGATAATCTCTTATTACAGGCAAGGCCCCTAATTTAAATTCTTCTAGGTAGTTAAGGGGGCTGGAGGGGGTTTCTTTTGAGCCTGCAGGGTCTTGGTTTCCTTAGCTCAAAACCACATCTTGAGAGTGACTCATTCTGAATCCCCACAGTAGAAACCATGTTTCATAATTCTCTTGAATATCCTCTCCAGATTCTCATATAGTATTATGCATGTAATAGATACCAATAAATAAATATGATTGGATAAAATAAAGTGACCTTTGTTACTACCTAAGATAAATCAATTAACTATGATTAATCAAAAATATTGTCTTCACTTTACATCAGGTGTACAGTTCAACCCAGATTATTGATCCACAGTGTTGCCACTCAGTAGCATTTGGTGTTTCTAACAGCCTAAAAATATCAACTACAAAATCATATATGCATGAGTATAAAAAAATACTAGGATTAAATTAATATAATCTTATATGTCTGCCAAAAGCAATAATACTACCTTGTTTATAAGAAAACATGTAGCCATCAAATGAATCATAAGATAAATTATTAACTTGTTTTTCCCAGCAAATATAGCTTCTAATTATGACATGTAACTTTAGTGCTAAAGAAACGCACACTGCCCACAGTCCTCAGCACTCTTCCTATCCTCTACCCTAGCACATATGTATCCAGTATGCAAATAAGTGGGGGGCGGGGACAGGATTTGTTCAATTGTCTGCAGTTTTCTCTGGAACTCAAGACAGCGTGTTTTATAGTTGCATGGCAACAATAAACAACTGAAGATGACAAGTGGGCAAGGAAGTAACCCTTAAACAGTTGAAATTTAAAGACTTTTTAAGGAATAATTGGAACTAGAGAGCTGGGAAATGGGAAGAAGAAATGGAGGTGAAGTGATATAGTGGGAAGTATAAAGTTAATAATTGGCAAATAAGTAGGTGTTTATAGAGAACCTACTGTGTGTCTGGCTTAATGCTCAGTATTTCACATGCTTTATTATCCATGGATACTTGGAGGAAACTGTCTGGCAAGGAATCCAAATTATTCTGCATCTCCAAGGTTATGGTAAGTAAAACAGTAAAGAAGCAAGAACAGAAAGCTAATTTAATGTGAGTGCTTCTACAATAACATAAATATAGAAGGGCTGCATGGGATTTAGAAAGCAGCCTCATTCAAAAGTCACATATTTTAATCATTCAAGAACTGTATACAAAACTGAAAATAGAAATTAGTTAACATAAGCCTTTGATGATTCTTACAGATTTGGGCAAATAATTTACTTTATACAGTGCCCAAATGGTACATAGAGTAAAACAAATATTTTAATGGATACAATAACCTAAATAACTCTTTGAAGATCATCATAGTGATTTTTAAGGTCAAGATATACAAAGACAAAAAGAAATTTAGTATCTGTAAGAAAAATATTCACACAAGAGTAGAAATTCTCAAGTACTTATATTACATATCAAAAATATGACATCTTGGGTCATTCAGCTATCCATTTGCTGGAGGGAAAGAACAAAGATTGTCAGGACCTGAGAATCATTAACTGATCATGAGATTATTGCCTCCAACTGTTCCATTTTAAACTTGAAATACATGCAAAAGATAGGTTCTCAAACATGCCAAATATTTTTCATTTTATTCTTTGGTGTTATTGGAAATATTATACTAATAAATGTCATCCAAAAATATTTTGCCACATTTGGTAACTAAAAACATTGAATTTACCCAGAGACTTTTTAAAATTAAGCTTTTAATCTGAAAACTGATCCTTATAATAGAATCTCAGTAATTTAAGATAAAGTAATTCAGGTTTTGCTGTGATTTTAGCAGAGAAAGGGCTGAAGTTTGTGGCTTGCATGACGTAGATATAACCTGAAGATCCAAATGGAATTTTTAAGTGGGCATCCTGCTTTTCACTTTCCTTTCAAGTCAAGAAAGCAAATAGGAATGGTGAATACATATATATATGAGGAAAATCAGCCTTAAAGGAATTGTATACAGAGATGGTATCATTTCCTATACTTTCCATAACTGTTATAAATCAGGGAAGCTGTTGTTCAGTAAGTAGTTCAATATTGATTAAATGCCTGCATTTTGGATTAAGAGTCCTGATTCTTGATCTCATATAATAGTAGCTGACTATGATTTTAGGCAAATCTTTTAATCCTTCTTGGCTAATTTTTTATACTTAAAGATAGTAACTTATGGTTAAAATGAAGGTCACATGAAATAACATTTGTAGGTCAAGTGGTGTGGTACCTAGCACATAGTAAATGATTAAGAATATTAGTTACTGCACGATAGATGTTCATGATGAGAATTAATGACATACTGTAAAATCCTATAGTATTTTCTGAATCAAATATGTGTTCTTTGATAATAGTTTTCATGTATCATATTTCATTACATTCTTAAACTTTGAAAATAGGCTATCTACATATGATACATATTTAATTATTCAAAAGAATGAACCAGAACATTTTATTCCAAACATTTTGAATAAAAAATAAGTTGGCTTAAACAGTGAATATCTTATAAGAGAAATGTTAAAAACACTTGTAATCCAATTATTCTAAAGTATAATAGAAATTTTCAACACTTGATTATGCTAATTACCACATTTTTATCTGCTCATTAAATCAAATCCTGAAGTACATTTACTTAGCAAATAAGTATTTAAAGTTTTAAACTAAACTGAAGAGGATTCGGAAGATGGCAGCTGAGTAGCTGGAAGCTGAGCCCACTTGCTTGTGCACCCAGCACAGATTTTTGGCTGATCTTCCAACAAGTGATCTGAACAATCAATGGAATTTCAGCTGATAGGAATTTTTGAAGCCAAGGAATACAGAGGACACTTTGCACCATCTAGTAAGAGATTTCATAATTTGAGAGGGAAATGCCCTGTGTGAGGTGCCTGCAGCAAAGGAGAGATCAGACAGAAGATGCAGCTTAGTGGCTCCCTGCCCTCCAGAAGCAAGGCCCTGGTCCCACACAGGGAAACCACCAATACTAAAGGGAGAGATTTGGAAGGACATACAAAGTCTCAGAGACTTAAGCTACACACACACAGTGAGCAGCACCTCCATAGCTGTAGCACCATCCAAGAGAGCTCCAGACAGAAACTATCTCCTAAAATTGTCAGAGGCACTGGCAGGCTGTGGACAGCCCTCACCAAGAGAGACTTTGTGTTTTTCAGGGAGGTGGAGCGTGCATAGAACCAGCCCAGGACTTGGTGCTGCAGTGTAAGGGCCACATAGAAACTCTTTTAAAAGGGGAGCTGAGGTGAGACTGGACCGGGACCCTGTGCTTGCAAGCACTCACACAGCAGCTCTGCCAATGAAGAAACCTGAGTAAAAGCACAGTTGTGTCCCACTGAGTCCAGCTGCACAGGAAGAACAGAAAGTGGCACCGTGAGGAGATTGTGGGACTTGACCCAGCATGGCTGATGAGCAGTGGCTGTGAAGAGTGGAGAGTTCAGGCCTTGAGACTCCAGCAAGAGTGGCAGGCTGGGGACTAGACAGAATCATTGTAGCCAGGCAGGTCTTCTCACAGGCAAGCATGCCCAACCCCTACCTGTGGGACTGCAGGCTCTGCAGATCAGTGAGGCCAGGCTCAGGAGCCCCATCCTGGGCGCATATCTGAAGAAGAAGGAGAAGCTATCTCTAAAATGGCCTTTTCTGAAGTTCTATCAGACACTATGAGCTATGCTCGTTCCCCAACCCCCACTGCCTTTGCCTGGCCCTAATGCACTGAAACCAGCAAAGCAAAGAGATTAGAAATTGGCACAGCAAGAGGTACTCAGGGCCTCACTCAGCCTCAGCTCCTATACGGAGCTGCCATCAGCACCAAGCAGGAAAGAGCTGACCTTTTTACATGGATTGGCCCCTCACAGGAAATGGACAGCTAATTCATCAGAAACTATATATTATTCAAAATTATCTGGGACAGATCAAGACATGTGGTGGGAGATGGGGCAACACCCACCCTCCTTGCCTGAAGAATGACCAGGGGTGTCTTTCCTTCCAGGGGTGACCCAGGGATTCCATCCTGCTGATTGCACCAGAACCCCCCTCTAGAGCCAAGTGGAAGTGGTACTGGCAGTGCTATTGGACATTAGATGAACCACTCCAGGGCCTTGTGCTGATGGAAAGCCCGCAGGGCAGAATAGTGGGGACCAGCCAAGTCTGAAGGAGAGAAGCACAGACTGGATTGCTTGTAGCCTTGAACAGGCTGCCTAAAACTAGACTGGGACACCTTCTGATATTACCAGAGGCAGATCCAGAAAGAGAAAACAGTGGCAAACACTAGACTCTGCTGAGACAAATTCCATCATGGTCTTCTTCATTATTTCAGTTATTTTTTTCTCCTGCATAGCTTTTTAACATTTTTTCTTTTTCTTCAAGTTTGTTCCTATTATTTCACTATTTTTTTAATTTGTCTACTTCATATCTTATATTTTACTCCCTTCTCTTACTCCACTTTACCTTCTTCTTTCCTCTTTTTTGTTTTAAATTTTATTTCTTCCCTTTCTATGCCTTGTTTCCATTCCACACTTATTTCTCCTCCCTCCAGCACCTCAAAACCATTTTCCTTGCCATTTGTCATCCCACATTCTTTTTCCCTTTCTTATAAGATCCTTATTCTCTCTCCAACTTTATTAATCTTTACTTGTTTCATTGTTGATATGGTGGTTGGTGTTTCTTCTGTTTTATTCCTAGAGGTTCACTATTTTGTATTTCAAATCTCAGATTTTACTGTTCCCCTCTCATACTCAATTTTGCTTTCCTCCTATCCTTTCTTTTTTGGTTTTAAATGTTATTTTTCCCCTCTCTTAGCCTGGTTTTCATTCCTCACTGTCTTATTTCTTATCATTTGTCTTCCCTCTACCCTCTCAAAATCATTTTCCTTTCCATTAGTCATCTCATATTTGTTTTTCTTTTCTTATAATAGTCTTAATCTCTTTCCACCTTTATTAATATTTGCTCATTTTTTGTTGATAGTGCACTTGTTCTTGGAGGTTATTTTTGCAGGTGTGGGTTTTGTTTCCTGGGTTATTTTGTTTTGTCCGGGCAGCAACTGTATAACAGCATACAAGACATAGTAGGCAGTTTGACTTTCAGTCAGCCAACCAGAGGGAAGAACCCACCAAAAAAAAAAATGACCCAACAACAACCAAAACCCAATTACAACAAGAAAGCCCACATAATAGCATAAAGTTCATTCCAAGAGCATCCAGCTCAGGACATCAAGGAGATGGCACCACTGAGTCCCACAAGTCTCCTACTACAGAAGGCCACCTGCAAAGACAAAGAGTCAAAGCAGATCAATCTAATATGCAGAAACAAACAAAAAGAGTCACCTAAAATGGGGAGACAAAGAAACTACCCCTACTGAAAGGAAAGGAGCAATCCCCAGAAAAAGTGCTAAATGAAATTGAGGCAAGCAACCTATCAAACATAGAGTTCAAAATAATGGTTATAAGGATGCTCAAGGAGCTCAGTGAGAACTACAAGGAACTTATGGGAGCTACATGGAACTTACTGGGAACTATATCAGCATGAAAAAGGACATAGAAACTATGAATAAAAGCCAGGAGGAAATGAAGAATACAATATTAGAAATGAAGAATACACTAGAAGAAATTAAAAGCAGGCTACATGAAGCAGAGGATTGACTCAGCAAGTTGGAGGACAAAGTAGAAGAAAACACCCAGACATAGCAGCAAAACAAAAAAAGACTCAAAAAGAATTAAGATAGTTTAAGGGAGGTGCAGCACAGCAAGAAAAATAATAATATTCACATCATAGGGATACCAGAAGGAGAAAAAAGGAGCAAAGGATAGAAAACCTGATTGAAAAAGTAATGACAGAAAATGATAGAGAGGTATATATCAATTGGTTCTATTTCTCTAGAGAATCCTGACTAATACACTATATACAGTGATTTACCTAATAAGGCTAATATCTTCCAAATACATTTAGTCAATTAGCACTGTGATCTTTTTCCTAAAAAAGGGAGAAACTTTAGATTTTCTGAAAATATTTTACATGATTTTGTAAATTATACACACATACCACTTAATGCCAATTCATTTTCTAAAAATTTCTAATTTTTATAAGAATAGTTATTAGACAATTTCCTTGCTGGTGCCTTAGAGATATATGTATGTGGCCCATTTAATTATATCCCATCTTGGACTGATACAACAGTAATAAAGAGGATACATTTTCAATTTTTTAATTTTTTAATTTTTTGTGATTACCCCATACTGCTTAAAAAGTGTAATGAAATTACACTTAATAGTTACAAATGAAAACTTTTGAATATAACTCAGAAACATAATTTCCCCTACATTATTTTTGTCATCAAAAATGATCATAAAATTAAATAGTGTAAAAAAGAAAGTCAATCATACACTTTTTAATGGCATTTTGTTTTCTTATAGATAACCCTGAGAGGAACGATTATGATGCTGGCAAATAGAATAAAAACTTTTGAAAACCTGGGAGTAAATCACTCCCATTGATGTGACAACAGCAATCAAGTCTCAACTACAACAGGAAGATGTATATAGCCCACATGGAGAGCCACACCTTGAGTGCCCAGCTTGGGTGATCAGGGAGGCTGTGCCACGGGACCCTATAGGACACCTAGTGCTTTAGACCACTCTACCAAACCTGGGTGAGGTAACAGCTCTACCTAATGCATAGTGACAAACACAGGGAGACTGCCAAAATGAGAAGACAAAGAAATATGACCAAAATGAAAGAACAAAACAAAATTCCAGAAAAAAGAACCAAACAAAATGGAGACAAGCAGTGAATTTAGTGAGAACCTCAACAGCATTAAAAAATAAAATAGAAATAAAGGATACACTAACTGAAATGGAGAATAATTTACAGGGAATCAACAGTAGATTATAAAGCTGAGAATCATATCAGTGATTTGGAATACAAGGAAGCAAAAAACACACAATCAGGACAGTAAAAATAAAAGTGAATCCAAAAAATGAGGAGAGTGTAAGAAGCCTCTGGGACAACTTCAATCATGTGTACCAACATTCGCATCATAGGGATGCCAGAAGAAGAAGAAAGAGAGCAAGAAATTGAAAACCTACTTTAAAAAATTATGAAAAACTTCCCTAACCTGGGGAAAGAAATAGACATACAAGTCCAGGAAGCACAGATTGTCCCACACAAGATGAACCCAAAGAGGCCCAAACCAAGAAACATCATAATTAAAATGAAAAGGTTAAAGACAAAGAGAGAATCTTAAAAGAAACAAGAGAAAAGCAGTTAATTACCTACAAGGGAGCTTCCATAAGACTGTCAGCTGCTTCTGGCTTTGCAGGCCAGAAGAGATTGGCAAAAAATATTCAAAGCAATGAAAAGTAAGGGCCTACAAACAAGATTAATCTACTCAGCAAAGCTATCATTTAGGATCAAAGGACAGATAAAGGGGTTCCCAAACGGGGGCGGTGGGGGGGGGAAGCTAAAGGAGTTCATCACCACCAAACCAGTATTATATGAAATGTTAAGGGTCTTCTTTAAGAAGAAGAATATAAAAAATATGAACAGTAAAATGGCAATTAATACATATGTATCAATAACAGAGTCTAAAAAAAAACAAAATAAATGAACAAGCAGCACAGAAACAGACTCATTGATACAGAGAACATTTTGACAGTTCCCAGATGGGAGTGGGGTTGCTGGGAAGGGTGAAAAAGGTGAAGGTATTAAGAAGTACAAACTAGTTTTTAAAGAATAGTCATGGGGCTGTGAAATTCAGCATAGGGAATATAACCAATAATATGCAGCCCTGGCTGGTGTGGCTCAGTGGACTGAGTGTTGGCCTTCGAACCAGAAGATTGGCAGTTCGATTCCCAGTCAGGGCACATGCCTGGATTGCAGGCCAGGTCCCAGTAGGGGGTGAACGAGAGGCAACCACACACTGATGCTTCTCTCCCTCTCTCCTTCCCTTCCCCCCTCTATAAAAATAAAAAAATAAAATCTTTTAAAAATAATGATAAAATTCTAGGAAGTATGTATGGTGTCAGATGGGTGCAAGATTTATCAGGATGATCACTTAATAAGTTATGTAATGTTTAATCACTGGGGTGTACACCTGAAACTAATATAATAATGTATGTCACTGTCATTAAAAAATAAAAAGTATTTAAAAGTGGAAAAATAGGATTTCTGGCCAAGATGGAGGCATAGGTAGATACATTGTACCTCTCTGCACAACCAAAAGAAGGAAAACAACAAATTTAAGAACAAAATACAACCAGAACTGCCAGAAAATCAAACCGTATGGAAGTCCAACAACCAAGGGGTTAAAGAAGAAACATTCATCCAGACCGTAAGAGGGACAGAGACGGGTACCTGGGCAGAGGACTCGTGGCAAGGTGGTGGCTGGAGGACCAAGGCAAGGTGGCAGCTGGCAGACTGGGCAGTCCTGCATTTGCATATGGATAAACTGGGAGTAACAACTAGGGAGCAAGACAGACTGCACAACCCAGGGTTCCAGCACAGGGAAATAAAGTCTCAAAACCTCTGACTGAAATACCTGTGGGGGTTGGGGCAGCAGGAGAATCTCCTAGCCTCACAAGAAGAGTTTGTTAGAGAGATGCACAAGGTCCTAGTATATACACAAACACACCCACCCAGGAATCAGCACCAGAAGAGCCCAATTTGCTTGTACATAGTGGAGGAAGTTACTGAAAGCTAGCCAAGAGCCCAGCAAGCAGCATTGTTCCCTTTTGTACCCCTTACCCACACACAGCAGACATGTGTTGCCCCGCCTTGGTGAATAACTAAGACTCTGCACCTTACTACATAACTGGTAAACCAAGACAAAAAAATATGGCCCAAATGAAAGAACAGATCAAAGCTCTAGAAAAAATACAACTAACCAATGAAGAGATTGTCAATCTATCAGATGCACAAATCAAAACACTGGTAATCAGGATGCTCACAGAAATGGTTGAGTTGGATGACAAAATAGAGGAAAAAGTGAAGGCTATGAAAAGTGAATTAAAGGAAAATGCATAGGGAGCCAACAGTGATAGGAAGGAAACCAGGATTCAAATCAACAGTTAAGAGCACAAGGAAGAAATAAACACTCACCCAGAACAGGATTAAGAAACAAGAATTCAAAAATATGAGAGGCTTAGGAACCTCCAGGACATCTATAAACATTCCAACATCCAAATCATAGGGGTGCCAGAAGGAGAAGAGGAAGAACAAGAAATTGAAAACTTATTTGAAAAATAATAAAGGAGAACTTCCCTAATCTGTCAGAGGAAGTAGACTTCCAAGGAGTCCAGGAAGCTTAGAGAGTCCCAAAGGAGTTAGACTCAAGGAAGCACACACCATGGCACATGATAATTACATTACCCAAGATCAAAAATAAGGAGAGAATCTTAAAAGCAGCAAGAGAAAAGCAGAGTTACCTACAAAGGAGTTCCCATAAGGCTATCAGCTGATTTCTCAAATGAAATCTTACAGGCAATAAGGAGCTGGACATAAGTCTTCAAAATCATGAAAGGCAAAGACCTCCATCCAAGATTACTCTATCCAGCAAAACTATAATTTAGAATGGAAGGGCAGAAAAAATGAGCCCAGATGAGCTCAAGCCAGAGGAGTTCATCATCACCAAGCCGTTATTATATGAAATATTATAGGAACTTATCTAAGAAAAAGAAGATCAAAAACTACAAACAGTAAAATGACAACAAACTTACAACTATCAGCAATCAAACCTAAAAAACAAAAACAAACTAAGCAAATGACTAGAACAAGCATCCATTATTGGTAAAATGGACATAATATACAATGGAATAGTATGCAATGAAAATGAACTCCAGTTCCAGGCCAAATATGGATAAATCTCATAGATATGTTAAGTGATATTAAGACACAAAAGAGAATATAAATGTAATCACATAATACTCAAAAACAAGCAAACAAATGTACTGTTTAGGAATGCAAAGGGCAGTATGTAAAAAGTCAGAAAAGGATTATTGCAAAATCAGGTCAGTGATTACCTTTAAAGGGGAGAGGGAAGAGGTTAATATTGGGAAGGACACACAGGGTGCTTCTGGATTCTAGTAACGTTCCAATTTCCATCTTGGGAAGAAAAAGAAGCCTGAATTCTAAGTGCCCTAGTAAGTAATACACTGCTCACATTTCCTAGGTGAGACTTACCCATGTGTACAGCCCTAACTGCCAGGGAAGCTGAGAAGTGTACGCCAGCTGTCTGTGTCCACTGTGCAGTATGGCACCTGGCATCTGAGTAGGTACCAGGCAAGTCTGTGGAATGAATACTGGCTGTGTGACTTTGGATGAGCAAATTAACTTCTGAAGACATTGGTCCCCTCTTGCTCAATGCATTGTGACTTTAAAGAAGGGTCATTATAAAATAATTTTATGGCTATAAATGCAGCATATACTTTTTGGGGAAAATTTTTTAAATAATGGGAAATAAGTATAAAAATAAAAGCAACAGTCATCCTTAATCCCACCACCCCTAAGATCATCATAGTTAAACATTTTTATTTGTTCTCTCCTTCAGTCTTTTTTTATTAGATAGCATTGTATTCTAATTTAAAATTTTTGACTTCCTTTAAAGTCAAAAAATAAGAAAATTTAAAAGTCATCATTATATAATATTCCTTGTTAGGAATACAACATTTGAAACTGCCTAGTACATACAGGTCATTTTACTAAACGTTTTATTTTACCAGTGAGGTTAAAAACATGCCCAAGGTTACATGTTGTTACTGTTAAAACTTGATACCTAGTAGTATTCTTTCCACCATCATTTTGCCTTCCTTCTTAATGAGTTATATTGTAAATAGACCATCTTTTAGTATTATATTATTATGTGCTTTAATTATTTTATTTTATAGTATTTCAGAAGTGAGCAAAACTATTGCTCATTAATAAAGATATATTAATCATCTTTCTCCAAAGAAATGTGTTAAAACACATTACTAGGATAAGCATTTTAATAATTGCATAAATATGACAACTAAAAATATTGCAAGTGACTTATCCTTTCAAGAAGCAATTTTTTAATCTGTTAGGATGTAAACTTTATGAAGCTCAGGTATGAGACAGCATGAGAAGCTCTGCAGATTCACTCTCCAGTGAAACTGATGAAAATAGTTGTTCAAAACAACTATTTAAGGTCTCCGGGAATGGCTCCAAGGGCATATAGCAAAGGAAGAAACACTTATTTGAGAAAAACAATTAAAATTTGGTAAGAATAGTGAGTCTGTGGTATTTGCCCCAAGACCCACTCTATCCCTCTCTCTTTCAGCTCAGTGGAAAATCCCTTCTAGACTATCACAGCCAAGAATATACTTGTTCCTCCAGTTGGAGGAACTATAATTCAGTAAGAAGTTTATCTTTCTGGAAAGGACAGAACTTCACCATTTTTCATCCTGGCCCAGCTAGCTGTTGCTGAGCTAAGTTCTGGATGAACATGAGAGAGACTTTGGGGATCCCTTCTTCTAGTGCCCTCTCTTGGGATAGAGGACCTGTGTACCTTTGGTGCAGCTCTGCTGAAAATATTAGATCCTTCAGTGCCCTTATACTGGTTTGTGGGGCAGGGATTCCACACTGGGAGAGACAATCTGAGGTGACCTGGGGCTATTCTGACTGTTTGTTGTGAGGACCACAATAAGCAGTCAGCTCCTAAACAAGGAGTATCCATCGGAAAGAGTAACAAGATTGCCCGTACTGTCCAGCACTAGTCTGACAGAGAGAGATGTGAGGAGGAGCCCTCTTGGAGTCAGAACAAATTTCAGAAAAAATTTCAGAACTATCCCGTCCAATCTGATTTGATCAGTTTTTGGAGAATTTATGGCCCAAGGACATTGTTAAAAA
>JAPYXV010000791.1:0-14794 GCA_028533065.1 Trachops cirrhosus | reverse complement strand
TGTTGCCTGAATAGTACTAGAAAGAGACAAAGAAATGTGAATTCCTGTGGTCAAATAACACAGGGGTTATTATTAATATTACTCTACTACAATAATTTTAAACAAAAAACTAGATTCACTAGTATTCTTCAAGAGGAAAGAGAAAATGGGGTAACCCCTAGGCATTAATCAGTTCAGGCTTCTGTAACAGAATGCCATAGACTGGGTATGGTAAAACAAAAATTTATTTCTCACTGTTCTGGAGAGATAGAAGTCCCATATCAAGGCACTGGCAAATTCTGTGTCTGGTAAGGGCCTGTTTCCTGGTTCATACATAGGTTTCCCCCTACTGTGTCATCACATGGCAGAAGGGGTGAGGGAGCTCTCTGGGGTTTCTCTTTCATAAAGGCACTAATTCTATTAACACGGGCTCTACCCTCATGGACAAATCACCTCCCAAAGGCCCACCATCCTAATACCATCATATTGAGGGTTAGGATTTCAACATATGAATTTTAAGGGGAAACAGACATTTAGTCCCTAGCACTTGGCTTCTTTTTTATTGGTTTGTTTGCTTTTTAGCATTTAGGTTGGTTTTCATTCTGTTTTTATTTTTCAAAAGCTCAGATCACTTTAACGATGTTGTGGCAATGAGTCTCTACAGGGACGTTACCACAGTTGCTTTATAGTCAAATTGTTTCATACTCTGGAAGCTGGTTCCTCTATAACAGTGAATCCTCAAATCACTTCTCCCTACAACATTTCTTACCCTTCCATTGAGATTTATTCAAGAGTTCATCCAACAGATCCAAACAGTCAGTGATAGTGATGGTGGCAGTGGTATTGATAAAAACACTAAATTAGTTACCAGCTCCATTGTTTCAGTGTCGTATCGAGATGTATCCCATAAGCACATCAACGTTCCCACTTCAACTAAGTCAGTTAGATATAACAAGCTGAAATACAAAATGGGAAGCAGCACTTTCAAGTCAGACTGACATGGACTTGAATCCTACCTATGTGACCAAATAGACATATAGGTTTTGCAAGTTAGTTATCCTCTCTGGGGCTCAGTTTCTCCATCCATTAACCAGAGACATTCATGCTTTTCTTAGAGGAGTGTTTCAAGAATCACAGTTAATGTATTTAGAGAGAGCAATTTAATACATAATACATTAAATGAGTCTTTTAAATTATTATTTTCAGGTCTAGGTTTAGCCACATCATCATACCACATATTAGTGTGCTTTTCTCACAAGCAGAGAGTAAGCTTTCATTTTGCCTTTTTATTTTAATATATTAGCAACCACTAACCCACACCTGGCATTCAGTGTACCATGTATGTGCCAGAGTTTGTAATAAAGAAAGGGCAAGGAGGCAAGAAAAACAAAGGAGTAGAAAGCATACTGCACAAATTACCAAGTCTCAATTTTAAACCCCCAAAATCACCAATAAAGATTAATATGCACAGGGAAATTTTTGCCATCAAAAAATGTGTATACAACCCCTCATTCTTATTTCCAGAGTTCACCATTTGTCAGTACTCTTCTAATCCTCCCAATGATGCAGACAGAGTTCTCTTGGATGTTAGAGTTGGCTTACTTTGTTTTTACCTTTATAGAGAACTTTTCATGTTTTCATCTAAAATTTCCCTTTACAGATTTGTCTCTTTCCCACTTCCCTTCTGTTTCTGAACCTCAGCTCCATTTTAGAATCACCCAGGGAGCTTTAAAATACACTGAGGTTTGGGTTCTATCCCCAGAGATTCTAATTTCATTGAACTAGGGGTACAACTTGGATATGAGAATTTTTTAAGATCTCCAGGTGACCGTAATCTATAACCAAGGTTCAGACACACTGACCAACACCCTCCTTAGACTGAGTACCATGAAAGCAGTGGTTATGTCATATTCAATCTCATGTCCCTGGGATATAGCATATGGCACAAGAGATGCTCAATAAATGTAGGTAGATATTTAAGATCTTGCCATTTCTGATTTTCTCCCAACCAAGGAAGAAAGTGATAAAGATATCCCTAAAATTCTGACCCTAGAATCTTGTGTGCGACAATCACAGGGACTCTTGTAACTAGATTCTCATAGTCACTAGCTTGCTTGGGTACTGAATAATGATGACACTAGTGATGGTTTCCCAACCCTTCCTTCATATAGTAAATATCTACGGAATAATTCCATGTCATTTGGAAACCTGAGGGAGATTGATCATCAATCCTCTTCACAAAGAAGTGAGAATTCCCTCCTAGGGAATGCTTAATGAAAACAAAGAGTACTACAGCAAGATTTCCTTCTCAGTGGATAACTCCATCCAAGTTGAGGTATGCTGTCCCATCCATAAATATGGCAACATGAGACCTTATTCCATAATCTCCACTGCAACTCCTTATGCTTAATCATTTGTTTCATTTGGGACAAACTTACTGAATTGATATTCTGTGTAAGATTCTGAGATAACTGTCATGAGAAATACAAGAAAAACTTGGCATAATAAAAGTACATCAGAATTTCATAGTACTTTAAAGTTTACAAAGTACATGACACATTCTAATCTCTATACTTCAAAAGTCTTTCTCAACTTGTTCATATGCCAATAAATTTGCAAAGGTATTTAGCCCCTCCTTTGCTCTCTTTACCATGGTTACAGCAAATTCTAACACTTTGGTTTCTACATGTAAAGCCAAGCTCACAAGAAAATAAGTTATTACTTTCCCAGGAATAATTCAAGAAGTTCTATAAAGATCTCACAGCCAAAAACACCTACCTTCCTCTCACACATCCTAAATTCCAATATTTGAGATTTCTTCCCCCTTCCTGATATCCTGCTGGGAGGAGTAAGAGAAAACTCTCACAACTTAATGAATTTATCAGCTGCTTCCCAATCCCAAGAAGCACGGGAGGAAAGCAGGAACAGTGAAAGTTTGGAGGAGAATAAAAAAAGAAATGCTGAGGAACATGGAAAATAATTTTCCCCACCTCCATATCCCATTTAAGGTCAGTGCTAAGCACTGCCCCATTTCTGCTTTGAGTAAGGTGATCATACACTCCAAATGTCCAAAAACAAACTTACCTCTACTCCTTCTGTCTCAAGAAGCTCCTTAAGTCTGCTAACTGTCACTTGCTTGACACATTTTCTTCATGTTGTTAAACCTTCTGAATATGAATTGCCTGAGGGGAAAAAACGTATTTCTCAACAGGGGCCCTATTGGCGCTTTGGATGGGACAACTCTTCCTCATGCTTGACATTTTCTCTCCCCCAGTCATTGTGACAATCAAAAATGTTCCCACACACTTCCAAATGCTCATTGGAAGGGTGGTATCAGCGTGGGTTCAAAAACGCTCAATTTACACCCCAGCAAGCAAGACACAAAAGGCTCACAGGCATTTTGCCTGTAGAACTTTGAAGTTATCATCTTATCCTATCACCTTATTAACAAAGAAAAATTAGAAATGATCCAATCATCTGTAGCCCTTCTACTAGAAATAACAAGAAATCAGTCAAAAAGAATTCTGCCTCCCTTCTTGTGAGACCTTAAACATCATGTATATTCCTCTTAAGCCTTCCCTGAATTAAGTTGTTCCATATAAAATTCCAAAATATTTTAAATTTATGTTGAAACCTTTCAAGGGGATCACTGAAGTAGTGATGTCTGAGACATTACTCAAAGCAATTTGATTTTTTAAAAGATATTTATTTTTAATCATTTTTTTATTGTTGTTCAAATACAGTTGTCTCCATTTTCCCACCACCATTTTCCCCCGCCCCACCCACAATTTGATTTTGACCACAGACAGGGAAGTTATGTCTACAGGAGGAACATTTCAATGTCCCCCAGGGGGCGCCATAACCACTTCCCAAGCCTACCAGCCCTCTGTTCTTTAGTTAGGCTGGTGGATAGCCCACTTCCATTATCAAAGGGTTGGCAGCAAAGAACAGCTCTTGAATGTGATTCCCTGGGGATCACTCAAGCAAATTCTGGTAGCCCCATGGTATTTTGGGTGCGCTGAGGTCTCCTACTGCATCCTGCTTGGATCCCTTTCCCCAACACAATTTATCTTTGGCCATGAGTGATCCCAAGGTGAACCAACTATCCTGTTTCCAAGCGATAAGTCTCAAATTAACTCAGTTTTACAAGGTACTAAGCATTCCTTTGCAAGAGCTGCTAAATACTTCCATTCAGACACACGGTACCTGTATTCATTTCACCAAGAAAGAATCTAAATTCCATTTTTCCAGTTCTCCATGGCTAAGCAGTAACCTGAGATATTGCAAGTCTAAATGCTAGAACAATGCTATCAGACACTACAAGGTTGTGCCCTCACCTTGCCAAGAACAAATATTAGAGAGACAATTACTTTTTGTGCACCCTTCTGATTAGTATCAATTTTTTTTTTAATTTCAAAGACAGCCATAACAATGCTACTCTGGGGTATATATATCCAAAAAAATAAGTACCTAGACAGTCCTTTTTATACAGTGTTCAAAAAAACACCTGTACACAAATGTTTATATAAGTTTTTATCACAGGCAAAATCCGTGAAAAATTCATCAGTAAAAAATTGGATGAACAAACTATTTTACATCCATGCAATTGTATACTACCTAGCAACAAAAAAGGAATAAACAACAATCTCAAATGTATTGTGTCAAGTGAAAGAAGCCAGACCTAAAGAGTACATCTATGTATTTATATGAATTTCAATAGTGGTTACCTCTGGGAGAGGGTGTTATGGGAAGGATCAGGAGGAAACTTTCAAGACTGATGGAATTGTTCCATATCTTTATTTGGATGGTAGTTATATGAGTGTGTAGGTGAAAATTCACCAAGTTATACATTTAAGATTTGTGCATTTTACTGTAAGTAAATTATTCCTCAATAAAAAAAATAAAGAAAATACAAAATAATAGAAGCCTCAGTGATGAATTTCTTTACAATAATATATGTGATGCCCAATGTTTAAACCAATGTTTCTTTCACAATGTCATATTTTATAAAATTGTAGTTTTATACTTTCCTCTAAATTATGTAATTGAACAGAAGTTGGTGGGAACCCTTTCTTCTGCAGGGCTGTTTGAGCCAGGGCAGCATCCAAGAGAGGAAGAAATCCCTGCCCTCCTCCCAATTTGTTAGTGGTCTCAGTTTAAAATCAAACTTGCTAAGGAAGTACTTCTTCCTAATCCACAAAACCTTGCCATGAATCATCAAGACAGGCCTGTTTTTATGAGGCCTACTGAACTCTACAATGACTGTTGTAGCAATAATTGCCCTGTGCTCAAAGTTTCTTCCTTTTCAAATTCAGCCTTTGCCCATGTGAATAATTTATAACAAGTCTGGTTTAGAAAATAAACACACAACCTCTACCTGATCGAAAGCCCCTTTCAGCTTTTCAAAATGCAATAAAGTGATTCAGTGATCTAAAATTGTTTTCCCAAGCAAGCATTTAATTACTGCACAGTGACATAGACCCTGCATCTGAGCTGGCACTTGCTAACTCTATAGCAAGAATAATTTGAAAATTGTTTAAAAACTATTTAGAAAATTATATTCCAGTTGTATACAATAGCACAGTGGGCTTCTTGACTGGTTATCACATTTTTTATCCCAGTAAAACAAATTAGAATTTCAAAAGAAGTTATTGCAGCATTGCTTACAGGGTTTTTGTTTCTCAACAGGCTAAGAAGAACTTGATGAAAGCTTGATTTATTATTGCATGTCAGAGTTCAAGGCCACTAGCTGAGCTCAGCAGAGGCAAACCCACCAAGCTCGGCTGAGTGAAGGACACGCTGGCAATCCTTTATATTTTATCAAAATGTAAATGCATTAAGCACATAAAGTGCAACTGTAAAACCTGAAGAAATCTTAATTCACATCTATTTACAGGTCATCAGAACACATAAATTGAAGGATAAAATTGGAAAGCAATGCCTTCTTAAGGAGGAGTTAGAACCAGAAAATCAGGATCTACCAGTAGATCTTCAGGGCCAATCTGAGATATGTACACACACATTACTGACCCTATCACTTTGTTCTCAGGTTAGATAGGGTGTTCTAAGAGCAGACCCTGAGACAGGTTTGTGTGCAAATGATTAATCAAGGAAAAGTCCCCAGGAGAAACCAGTAAGAATAAGAGGAAGCAAGGCAGGGAAGGGGAAGAAGCCTAACAAGTGTATGATTTCAGGCTTCAGAAGCTTTCAGCTCATGTGGATCCCATGGGGAGCTCTGGAGTATAAATCCCAAGGTGGAAGTATAAATCCCACCTTGAAGCATAAGAGCACCAGTCAGTCATGGGCTAATGGACCTAGGATAGACTTAGGGGAATAAACTCCAGTAACTTTGGACTCTCTCCTAGCATCTGAAAGTTGGCTCCAGTAGTCTGAGGACAGGCTCCTAAAGAAAGCGGGAGGTAGTTGTATACTGGTAAATGTTTAACAACTCATAGGGGGAGTAGGTAGATGGAACTTTGATATGTAGCATTTGCTGATTTCCATGGTATAAAGCCTCCCATCAAGGCCAGTGTCAAACTACTAACTTGACATCACTGAACAGGGGCTTAAAAACAGATGCACAGTAGCACCCTCCATCGTGTAGTATGTCTTTTTTTCAAGATTTTTTTTATTTTTAAAGAGAGGAGAAGGGAAGAGAAAGAGGGAGAGAAACATCAATGTGTTGTTGCCTGTCACATGCCCCCAAATGGGGACCTGGTCCAGAACCAAGAAATGTACCGTGACTGGGAATCGAACCTGCGACCCTTTGGTTTGCAGGCTGGTGCTCAATCCACTGAGCCACACCAACCAGGGCCCATTGTGTAGTATCTCTATACAGATACAGTACACATAAATAATCTCAAAAGCAAAGATAATTGTAATAAGTAGCAAAATAATTAGGAAGTGTGAAGTTTTCAGTATTTATTATCTCTTAGGTAATATATTTTATGTAAGTATATACAGTGAATTCTCATTATTCACAATAGTCATGTTCTATAAAGTTGTTGCAAACATTGAATTACCAAATATTAAATCATTGCTTCTAGAGGAAATACAGGGCTAAGTTCCTGTGAGCCTCTAGTCAAAACATTTTGTCAACCTGTCAATGCATAACCTTGTTTTATGTGTTTTTCTGTTTAAAGACACCTTATTTAATATGTATTACTGATTCATTAACACTGAACTCACAGCCAACAGTGCTGTAACTCATGCCTGAACAAAGCTTATCTAACACATGTGTTTTCTCCGTAAAGCATATCACAGGCTTTTTGTGCTTACTGACACTAGACAACAGTTCAGCAGTACACTTAGGAGCCATTTTAAACCGTGAAATCACCCACAAAAAGCACAAAAATTAAAAAAACCTGGCACTCAATATACCACGAAAAGGACACTTATTTACAGTATGAGAGCTGGAACAAGAAGGCCTTGTTCAACCTCAGCTGGCAACGTGCACATGGGACAGCTCGAGTTTTTCACAACTCTGCACACGCTTATGCCTGCAAATGACCACAAAAGTGCCCCAAGTATTGACTTGAGGCTTGCAAGTACATTTTAGTAAGTAAGCAAATTCACAAACATGAAATCCATGAATAATTGGAGTCAACTATATAACTTAATTTTAAATAATGGATCTATTTAACAACCCACTCACAGAATTCCTGAAAATTTAACAGTCGGCTCTTGCAAGCCTGAATGAGCCAGCTCCAGCACAGCATTAACTGAAGTAGACATTATCTTGATCATCATCTCCACTGGCCTGTAAACTCCTATACTGCAGAAACCAGGTCTCGTTTATTTCATTATTATTCCAGCACTTAACCCAATGCCTAGCCTATGGCAAGTAATCAGAAACTCTTGATGGATGGATGGATGGATGGATGGATGGATGGATGGATGGATGGATGCAACTCCCCTCTTTTCATTATTATGGCAAAATAATAAACTCACATGGGTAGAGCACTTTTTTGTTTATAAAGTACATTCCCATCTGAAGGTTGTGAGGCTTTTACAAAATTCTATGGCTAGTACCTACAATTTTACAGATAAGAAAATGAGGCTCTGAGATTTCAGTGACTTCCCAAAGGTGACAGTCAATTAGGAAGAGAACCAAGACTCAAATAAAATCTTTTTACTTCAAATCCCATGGGCCTACATCATAGTAGGGTCAGCCATGTCCCTTCAATTAACGAACATGAACTGCAAACATACCCATGCTGTGTATGTGCAGGTTACCCAAATTTGCTTCAAAGGTTTAAACTGAACAAGTCAGTAGCCTACCCAAAAAACAGTAATACAAACCACTTCTAGTAGTAAACTCTCTCCAGTCACTCATGGTACAAAATTTAGTGTTCTAGATATTTAAAAAGTTTCAGATAACTGAAACAGAAATCATTTAACCACAATTGTTTTTATAGGAACAGTTTTTCATAAAATGTGCCTAAAACATATTATATGCAAAAGACAATTTCTAAATTCTCAAATGACAAAAAGTATTTGTGCAAGCTACTGGCTATCTACTAAATCATATTTCCTTTAAGAGTAGCTTATTTCCTGTGCATGTCCACATACCGCAAGTTATCTGCTTTTTCAACTTTTACTAATGTTTTCTCTTTCACTTACGATTATGTATAACAAAGAAACACTTTTAACTGCCTTTGTACCTGATGTGAATAGAAAACACAGGAGACACGTTGAAGTTCAGAGGACTAGTCAGCTAAATTCAGTGGTAAAATGATACAGTTTTGTAACCCAGCTTTACAAAGCATAAAATTCAAGTCACACCAAAAATTCTGGAACTGTGAATGGCCTCTTCAACTGTACTGCCATATTCAGAAATTTAACTCATCTTTACAGTCTGAGTTTCATAATAATCAGCGGCACCTGGTTCATAGTAGGTACTCAGCAAATGGCTCAGTGACTAACCAGAGACTATATTCCCCTCATAAATCTTTAGGAGCAAAAGAAAGTGTACAATCATTGAATGAAAGATCTTTCTCAGGTCTTTTTCTGGCCAGTGAGCCATCTATCAGCTCAGCCACATTCAGGAAGGAGTTTGCTAATCATATGGGAAGTTAATTTGCACAGCTGGGCACCAACAGCCTTAAGATGTGTTAGTGTACAGTGCACAGTTTTATTTCCTCTATACAGAGAGCTGGTATATAGGCAAGAAATGAGATTTAACTTATCAACAGGATGAAATTATTTCCTTCCAAGAGTACATTCGGAAGGAATAATTGAGGTTTACTGAAACTCAATTAGGAAATGTCAAACCTTTGTAATAGATAAATCCTTCGACTCAGCAAATCCACATCTGGGAATTTACCTTTAGGAAATAAAAAGGATCTAATATATGAAGAGCCCCCGCATGTATTTATCAAAAATATGAAAAACATACATTTTACTTGACAGGTGATTTTAACAGAAGATGTTTCAGAGAAATAAATATAAATAACAATTATAGGAAAGAAGTGCAATGGTAAGATACCATTTTCATCTATCATTCATCTGGAAGAATTAAAAATATTAGTAACAGCCAGTGTTGTCAAGGGTATAACAAATATATTGGGAGAGTGTAATTTGGTAGCCCACATTTTCAGAGTCAACTGTCTATATTTGTTGAAATCGC
This sequence comes from Trachops cirrhosus, assembly GCA_028533065.1. Lineage (NCBI taxonomy): Eukaryota > Metazoa > Chordata > Mammalia > Chiroptera > Phyllostomidae > Trachops > Trachops cirrhosus. The sequence continues at coordinate 5,187 of JAPYXV010000791.1, read as the reverse complement.
AAATGCTTACTTTCTGACCCAGCTATTACATCTCTAGGCATCTATTTCATAAGAATATCTGTACCTGTACAAAAAGGTGTATGTACAAGAAAAGTTGTTTCAATGATCATTGAAAAGCTGTTACAAACAACTCAAGGTCCACTGCAGGGGGAGTCATTGCATAAACTATGCCACATGAATTCAATGGAATAATACATAGCAGTTTAAAAGAAAGCAGTGGGTAGATATATTAATATGGAACAATCATCATGACATATTGTTAGATGGAAAAAGCAACTTGCACAATAACACATAGTGTTCAATCTCATTAAAGTAAGGAAAAACTCTATATGAGTATGTGCATGTACTTGAATATACATGTATTAAAAAGATTTAAAGGAAGACAGACTGTTTGCAGATGTTACTTCTGATCAGGCAAGTAGATGGAGAGTCAAAGTGAAGAGGCATTTTCACATTTTACTGTGTGTGCTAAAATATTGTCATAATTTAGCAAGTGAAAATGTATTTATTTATTACTTAAATGATCTTTATAACACAACAAGAAAATAGCCCTAGCCAGGTGGCTCAATTGGTTGGAGCATCATCCTGTACACCAAAATGTTGTGGGTTCGATCCCCAGTCAGAGCACATATGGGAGACAACCAATCGATGTTTCTCTCTCTCTCTCTCTCTCCCCCTTCCTCTCTCTAAAAAAAAAGTCAATAAACATATCCTCGGGTAAGGATAAAAAAAACACATGGTAAAAGATTTTCTAAGGCTTCATCTAGGAAGGACTTGCTACTGGAAGGCAAAAAAGAAAATTTTTGAAAAATAAAAATTAAAAGATGGAGCAACTAGGTATAGCTAAAGGTTCAAAGACCACTTGCTGATTCTTTACCCAAAAGTTAAAAATTGGCTACTGGGAAGAAGAGGCCAAGAATTACAGTGAATTGTGTTGACTGCTTGGGCTTGACTTAACCTGATCAGGACCTGGATAGAATGTGAATAAAAAAATTTCCTTTCCACTTCTTTCTCTGTAGTAGATTAAATATGGCCACAAATTCTTTGTCATTTCTCCCATCAAGAGATGAATTCTACTTTCCTTCCTGTTGAATCTAAACATGTCTTGTGACTTACTTTGACCAGTAGAACATGTCAGAAACAACAATGTGCTCGTTCTAGGCCGAGCCTTTGAAAGATCTGGCAGTTTCCACTATCTAGGGAAAAAACCAACAATCAGTTAAAAAAATCTGACTATCCTGAGTCCACCATGGGCAAGCTAAGCTAACCATATGGAAAGTCACATGGCAAAGGACTTAGGACCCAGACATATGACCCCAACTGAGCCGTCTGAGCAAATTCCCCATTGTTCAAGCCACCCAGCCAAGACCCAGACATTGTGGAGCAGAGACAAGGTATCCCCACTCTACCTCTCCAAATTTCTCACCCACAAAATCATGAGCAAGTAAAATAACTATTGCTTTAAACCACTAAGTTCTGGGGTAGTTTGCTACTCAGCAATAGGTAACCAAAACTCTCTGTGCTATAACTCTTCTCTCAACTATGAGAAATTGCTACAAGGACTTGTAGTCTGACACAGTTGCCTTTTTATTACAGATTCTAGAGTCAAAATGCTGACCATGTAAACTAACTAACATTCCGACTCAAAAAATGCATCATGCCAAACACTCAGAAAGCTATCTTCCTAGAAACTTCCAAGTGTTTTCAGAGAGCCAGTAGTGCAAGGGTGTTTCTGAAATGGGAATAATAAGGTCTCTTGATTTTGGAAAACCAAATTGCCAGCCCCTGACATCACTAAAGGATTGCTCTTCTCTGGAACATTTTCTGTACAAGTTCATCCAGAGGCTGAGCACTCCAAGGGATACACCCTGGCTCATCTACCTGGTCCTTCTATATCCTGGCCTAGGCCCTAACCAACATGGATGGGAAGCATCTGGGATTCATTGAGGGTCTGAGGAAAGCAGCAAGTGAGGAAGGTAGGGAAGGTCACAGGTGTGGGTGGGAGCAAAGCCACAGACGTGGCCTTCAGAGGTCATCTGGGTGGGCTCTAGCACTGAGCCTTGAACAGAACTGAGATCCAAGGAAATCTGGCCATTTAACTTCTCACAGCAGGAAGTGGACAGTCCCTGTCAAACTTGGCCTGAAGCTTCCCCAAATGCAGTTTTGCTGGCACACTGAAAGGGGAAGTTGCTTGGTTTCCCTAAACCTTGATGTTGGTCAGTCCCTAAGAATCAAAGCTTCTGACATGCGTATCTCCACTATTCACCACAGAACAGAAATTAGAAAACTGTATCCATCCAGATGAATATGTACATGTGTTTCTGACTTCACTCTCACATGAAAAAAGTCACTGAGTTGTTCTTTCTAATTTTGAGATACTCTGACTTAGTTTACTGGGACTTTCTCTAGCTAACATACAGCTGAAGTTTTGAAACCTCCCAAAAATGATAATTTTTATTTGTTCTGCATAAATAGATGTGATTACCAGCTAGTCTAGATCTAGAGCCTTGCTATCCTGTGGACTAGGAGCATCAAGATCACCTGGGAGCTTGTTAGAAATGCAGAGTCTGAGGCCCCACCCCAGACCTGCTAAATCAAAATCTGCTAACAAGATCCTCAAGGGATTTGTGTGCATACTAATATTTGAGAAGTGCTGGTCTGGGGGGCCACATCCTCTGGCTTGCTGCTCCAGGAACATCCAGTTAGTCCTTCACCCTCCAACATTTTTTTCAGACAGATTCAGTTTTCAAGAAACATAAAAAGTAGCTTTGAAGAAGAAAAGCAAGCTCAAATAGACAAACATACTGTCATATAGTAAGAACTTGATTAAGTAGGTGTTGGACTTTGCCTACATGGGTGCTTTTTGGGGTTGAATTTTGCCCCGCAAAAGGAAATGTTGAATTTCTGACTTCCAATACCTCAGAATGTGTTCTTATGTGGAAATAGGATCATTGCAGATGTAATTATTTAAGATGAAATCATACTGGAATAGAGTGGACTCTCAGTCCAAAATGACTGATGTCCTATAACAAGAGAAGAACATACACACAGGGAGAAGATGGCCATGTGACTATGGAGGTAGAGATTGAAGATGTATCTACAAGTCAAGGAATAGTAAGATTTGCTGGAAAACCAGCCAAAGCTAGAGAAGGCAAGGAAGGACTCTCCCCTGCAGGTTTCAGAGGGAGCATAGCCCTACCAACACCTTCATTTGGAAATTTTAAAATGTGACAAAAATGTGACACGCTTACCATCTGTTGTTTTAAGCCACCCATTTTGCAGCACTTTGTCACAAAAGCTGTAGGAAACTAATATAGGTGGGAAACAGACTTGATGGGGCTTATACGCTGTCTCTGAGTCCCAGCTCCTTTCTTAGCCCCAGTGAGAGCCTACAGTGTCTTCCCCCCTTTCCCTGATGACTTGTCTGGTGATAATATCACAAAAACAACTTTCTAGCAATAAGAAGGGAACAGAAGCCAAATATTTAAAAGTGCCTGGTCCACCATGCCCTGTCTTGTTTTAAGCACTGGAGGAATAAGAAAGAAGTGAAAGACTGCACAAATGTTGTTCAGCACCTCATTCCCGCCTCAGGAACTCAGTGGTCAAGGTGGCTGGAAAAGATGAGGAGGACACTAGAGAAAATATCTCTCATCTGGCCTCTTCTTAACTCTGTTTCTTTTCCCATAGCAAGAACACTTACCCAGTTTTGGCTTGTCATGTCTAGTGCCACATAGAATCTTCTATGGTTTTTTGGAAGCATCACTGATACATTTCAGCCCTGAACCTCAGGCTGAGAGGGGAAATCCTGCCCAATGCCCTTTCTCAAGATACCAAATGTATGTTACTTATTTTCTCTTATCCCTCCCTGTGGTTTACCAAGCATTTCGAAAGATCTTAGAGCCAAAAAGAGCCTCAGTAAACATCTGGTCCAACTGTCTTACACATGATGAAATGGAGGTCCAGAAAGGTCAAATGTTGGGCAGCAAAGCTAGCATAAGAAAAAAAATTCAGGCTGTTCAACTCCCAGTCTCTGCTAGCTTCATGGTCACAGTAAATATACTGCCTCTTGACCATTTTTCATCAGAAGCAAGATTTAGGGAGACCACAACAACAACTTCAGCACAGTCTTTGAAGTTGAACAGAGCTGTTTCAGTTCTAAATCTTCCACCTACGTGTCGGGTGACCCTGAGCAATTTAACCTCTTAGTTTCCTCATCCCACATAGTGTTATAATGCCACCCACCTCAAAGATGACTGTGGTAACTGATGAGATAACATAAGGGAAGTTCTGTGCCAGTTGGGGTGGTTTCAGCTCATAATGTCTTCATCTCCACCTCCCACTTGCCCAGCTATTCCCACTCCTTATTATCTCTCTGTCCCACCATCTTCAGTGTTGGCTATAGCCTCAGGCAAGCAGTAACATAGCTGCAGCAGTGCCAGGCATCTCAAGCAGCACAGCAACTGCAGGGGAGAAAAGAATCTGTCTTTTTGTGGCTCTCTTTTGGGAGTGAGGAAAGTTTTTCCTGAAGACTCCTAGTAGGCTTTCCTCAGTCCCATTGGCTACCTTAGGTCACATGTCTATTTACGTGGAATAGGAATAATCTTAAACCAACCAGGCTATCCCTGAAGATGTGGATGAGATCAGCTTCCCCAGGTTACGTGGCTGAAAAATGTGGGGTTTGGTTAGAAAACAAGGCAGAATGGATGCTGGGTAGGCAAAACACAGTGACAATAACAATAGATGTTTTCCATTAACTTCTTTTATTGTTAGTGAAGAAGATACTCCTGAAGTATCTTAGATAACCCTTCTGACAAGGTTTTCCTGGTGGTAACTGATTAATTCTCTTCCTTCCCTCCATGCCATTTCACTCAAAGGGAGCTTACTGACATTCCTGCTGTGACATCCCCCTACCACCTTGGGAAATATGTTAATTCTTTGCTATGTATCTTCAGTGACTCACCAAATATGTGAGCTACCCCTCGCAGTAGTATTTGAACTAAATATAAAAGGGTAACATCATTCATGTAAATACTGCTTTCAGGTATACAAAGCTCTTTGACACATATTATTTCATGTTAGCCTCCACATCTAAGAAAAATGGAGAGGTGAAGTGACTTATCCAAAGTCTAAGCTAGTAAGTGCCAGTGCTATCAAGAATGAGAACACAGGGGGTGGAAATGGAAGGGA